>JAGDQP010020912.1:14277-32522 GCA_022664845.1 Lepisma saccharinum | reverse complement strand
ATTTCGACATATCTAGCGTATGTCTTCTTGATTTGTTATCGAATTCATCTTACGACAGGATAACACAACAATATTAATTTCTAATGAGTGGTCGCTATAGGGTGCTCATAAAATAATTGACATTTATCTGAATTATAATATAAAAATTAAATACAAGTAATTGCATGATTAAAACAATGAAAATATAAGATGTTGAAGGCAATATGTACATCAAATGACTGAAAACTTGATAGAAAATTGATTATTGACTATTTCATGTTTGATACTATTAACTAATGCATAGAGTATACACTGTATGGACAAAAAGGTGGTACCATATTGAACCTTAATTATTTATTATATTATTATCGTATTGATGCAATTAAACACAGTTAATAAATCGCTATTACTAAACATTTAAGGTATTCAGTCTATAAACATGTCATTTTCATGTATTACTACACCCTCCTTCTACCGCATGTTGTACAGATTCCTAAAAATGGCAGAGGATGCAAATTCAAACGTGGTGTATAAAAATCCTAAGGGGGGGGAGGCCATAGCCGCTACTGCCCCCCAGGATATTGTAATTATTCCCGTAGTATACTACTATGCTGATCATCTTTTCTCAGTCGAAATTCGGGACAGGGCTTACGGAGAAGTAAAGCCCAGTTCTTTATTTGCGGATGGGGTTCTTTATTTGCGGATGGTTTCCCATATTTATCTTAACAATCATTAAAGAAATTATAACAAAATCATAATTGATAGCTTTTTCTAAGCCCACAATAATAAATTAACTTATTACACGATTATGAAAAAATACCCAGTCAAGAGCAGAGTGTCAACCGAAGAAAAAAAAAATCAGGCATAAATTTATCTTAAATGTTGCATTTTATTATAAAGAAAAAAAATATTTCCTCTTTGAAAATTAAAAAACTAATACCAATTTTTGTTTCATTTCCGAGTGCTGAGCGGTTATAACTTGCTATGATACGAGTATTTCTTAAGATGCAATAACTTATGATTTAAGTTATTACAACTAAGCTATTATTCATTAGTATATAACAAGCTATAACACACACAATACATCTTGACTCGAAAACACGATTGCAAGGAATGATCATTTTGCCACACTCAAATAGCAGAAGCGACACACACAGGAGAGAGAGAGAGAGAGAGAGAGAGAGAGAGAGAGAGTGTGTGTGTGTGTGTGTGTGAGTGGGGCGTTAAGTTGGCAACACCGTCAGCCGTCACCAGCGCCTGTCCAGTCTCTGCACCAGTCAGGCCGTTTTTCCTTCCCTCTGTCGTTTCTACCCGGATCCATTCTTTAATATAGATAGATATAAATAGCATATCGGAAAATTCTCAGCTTGATATATTGTACTTGGATCTGTCTAAGGCTTTCGATTCCCTTCCGCATGATCTTCTTATATACAAACTAAGTTCAAGATTCAATATACATGGTAAGTTACTTTCACTACTTAAAAACTATCTCAGTCATAGGTCACACCGAGTCAAACTCACAGGCTCCATTTCGGACTTTATTCCCTTATCTTCTGGTGTCCCTCAAGGCAGTGTCCTGGGCCCACTACTGTTCCTATTATATATAGATGATCTGCCTTCTTTATTTGCAAATAGTCTGACGAATATTCTTCTATTCGCTGATGATTGCAAGCTCTATAGGCAAATTCGTTCTGGAAAGGATGCTCTTACTCTTCAAAATGATGCTTCTAGTCTCCTCAACTGGTGTGCGTCTTGGAAACTAAACCTAAACCTTGAAAAATGTGCTTCTCTTACGATTTCGCTAAGAAAGGAACCTATCAACTACGCCTACAAAATTGGAAATAGTAACATAAACTCAGTTTCCTCCTTCAGAGATCTTGGCGTTATTACTGACAGTAAACTTACTTTTGCTGAACATATTAATATCATATCTCGTACTGCTATGAGAAAACTGGGTCTTCTTTACCGCTTCACGGACATTAAAAATCCTCATTCCCTAAGTTTGTTCTATAAATCATACGTTGCCCCCACTATTGAATACTGTTCCCCTATTTGGTCAATGGCCTGCCCTACTCATTTAAATAAATTAAACTCCGTAATAATTTTTTTTCTTGCCATCGTATCCTACAGAGTACCTCATCTCCGCACACTTCCAAAAAATGATATACTAAAATGTCTGAATATCAAACCACCGCAAGTAAGAAACAAAATTTCAGACCTTATTTCTGCACAAACTTGTCAATGGTCATGTTTCTTGTGAAAAGCTGCTTGGTGAAATAAACTTTCGTATACCCTGCAGAACAACACGCTCAAGTGATCTTTTCTACTCCCAAACAGTGAGGGTAAATGTTGTACAAAGGTCCCTCTTGAATAGAATTATCAGCACGTACAATCTTCTTCCTAATAACGTTGACATATTTGTTAATGAATCAACTTTTAGAATATGTATAAACAGACTATTTCTGTAACTTTTTTTTCTTTTTTTTGTTTTGCTGTTCTTCTATTGTTGTGTTATGTTTACTGTTAATGTTTTCAGTGTAAAATGGCAAATTGTGCTGTATCTGAAACCTTCTGTAAATAAATAAATAAATAAATAAAAAAAGTGTAGTTGCTGATTATACAAATAAAGCATAATGGAACACAATTTTTGTAAGTATATCTGTAGTATCCAAATACTTTATTTCGATACCCACAAGCAATCAATCTATTGGATAGGCTTATATGTTACTTTTGATGCCTAAGTGATGATTTCCACAGGAGCAAAATTTGGTGTAGTGGCCACACCTAATGAACAGTTGGTCTTTGGATTTTGATATTGGAGATCACGTGTTGGATGTACACTGAAAAAACATTTTTGAAATCGAAGATCGATCATATTAACTTTATATTTCACTTTTCAGTTGTACATTTAAGTAGATGGATAGTGGACACTGAAGAAAAATGTAGGGCTTATAGCTGCGGTAGCCATTTTCTTCGAAGTAATGATAACTATATATGTCTAATTTGCATAATAATCACATCTTATGAGTAGATTATTTTTGCAATAGAAATCGGATATCACATGTTGGATGTATACTGAAACGATTTTTTTGAAATCGGGGATTGGTTGTGTCCTAGAGTTTGCTTTACATTTTCTAGTTGTAAACACCAAGGAACTCAGGTCGCTTATGAGAAAATGCCAAGGCAAAGCATATTTCCCGATGGTAGTGTATCAGAAGACTACCAACAACAATTGTTCAAACTCGCTCAGCTCAATTACTTTCACCGCTCTGAAAGTTTTCCTATTTTAGTTTTTAGGATATTAGTTGAATAATTTAATACCCATTTACCACACACAGATTAGGATTACTCAACAGCCATTTTCGAGACATTGGGAAGTCTGGTACCGAGAAAGATTACTTACTGATCCTCATAAATATTCGAAGAATATTCGGATTAGGCCTAATTATAATTCGAATTAATTTCACAGATTAAATATATTCAATGCTATACCACAAGAATGGAAATCTTCAAGAAGATGAAAGTTTACATCCCTTCTGCTAATCCTTCAAGTCTAGATTTCTTTATTATTATTTAAGGGAATTAATAGCGTCAACTGAACTATACATATTTCATCCAAGTCATGGTACACAATACATAGCTGAGGAGCAAATAGTGTTTATGTTTTAGACGCCCTTAGCAATCGTGTTCCTTTTTTTTTCTGTAGCACCAAAAACTCAAACCCTATTTGGATTCCTCCCCCATCTCCTTCTTTTTGTGCAGTGTGGTGCAGTGTGACGTTTCATAGTAGGCGTTGCTTGAAGGCTTTCCCCCCGAATAAACTCTCATCGGTCGACCACCACATCATTGACAAAAATGTTGGCCCGGAAAATGAGTCTCATATCTCGGATGCTCCGACAAATTGGATGAACAAATTATGTGACGCGTTTTTATGCGCTTCCACCAACTAAACCAGGCTGCAGAGGAAGATGAAAAGTGTCACGGGTGGGGAGTAATGAGACAAGTGTTGCCAGATGCAACACTAAATATATCATCAACCTAAAACAAAAATCTAATAATCCTTCTTTTATATAGTGTAGATGTGTATTTTTAGTTAATTAGTGCAACTCAACGGCTGTCAATACACATATCTAGAAGATGAAGGCAGTTTAATGTATCAAAACGACTGAAAAATACAGGGTACCGCTATGACACGCAGAAATTCATGAATTGCCAAATACATATTATACACCTGTATGTATGTCATTTTTTATTAGATAAACAAGATCAACACTGTAAAAATAAAAATTGCCTTGAGTATTACAGTTTCTGGTGCTACAGTAATTATATTTTTTAAATTAATGTTAGCGTTGTAGGTCTATAGTGTCGTAGTGTTGGTACAAGAGATGTAGAAACTTTCCAACTTTTATTTTAAAAAGGATTTCAAGTATGGACACGTATACGTTATCCTTTCATGTAGTAAATATCTTTTAAGATTCCACCGGCAAAATACAGACGTTCTATGTATGGAACCGTTTCCAAGGGCAGATATCAATACAATAGTGCAATCATTTCTAAGTGTATGCATTATTAATTGTTTACATTTGCAACAGCTGTTGTGATGTGTTGTTTCATTTGCTGTTCATTTACGGGATAAGGAGGGATGAAAACTCGGTTCATATTGCCGTCAAAGAATTACAAGGTGTTACATGCAGACTTTCTGGTGGCCATCATGTGAATATTTTGTTGTCTGTTGCGCGGTCAGTCCAGCGTTACAAAAAATTTTCCTCCAAATTCCCTTTAATCTGTACATAAACATCTCATGGCGCCTTGTCTTTTTGGTGATATAGCGTTCTAAAATGGAGCTGCACGACAGTAACAACGTTTCCTTTAGTTAATTTAAACACTTAAGCTGCTGTCTCAATGGAACGAACGGACATATTGCTTGTCACGTGACACAACAGTCGATGTTGATGACAGATTTACTTTAGTGTTACAAATCTCTACTTTGCACTACTACACACATTGGTTGTCGGATATTCAACATTTTCCATCTTACACAACGTTGAAAGTGCCTATTTGTTTTAGAGTAACTCTACATTTTAATATCAAAATTTCCTGTAGTCATTTTTATAACGTTTGTCTTCCTTTCACGTGATGAATCCATACAAAATTTCAATCTAATCAGATACTGAAAAATACAATGTCCAAAGTATACCATAAGAAGCCAAGAAATATCACACAACTAAACTGTCACATTCATGTACCATTCAAATCTAGTATCAGTAAAGTTATTTCAGTAAAGTTAATAGAAGAGTAGGAATGATTTTTGTAATTGACGGATTATGTAGAAGTATATCAAGTTACGTCAAAGCGACTAATAATTCAGATTATTGACTATTAATACTTTTGTATTAATAAAAATAACTGTTTTTGAAACTGTTTGCTAAAAATAGAAAAGAACCGTCGAGTTATTGAAAAGTACCTTTTTCTGGGGGGCGGCATGTCTTTAGCGATCAGGTTCACAATAATTCAGAAATAAGCTTCTATTTATACTTGTGATTTTAGTTTTTAGCATGCAAGTATAGTCCTTATATAAGAAAAGTTGTTAATAACACAGTTAACACGAATTTTCTTGCCAATTATATTAGAGCAACTTTAGAGTAACTTTGTAGTTACTTTTCATTTTGGAGTAACAATATGACAGATATTGGATCGGTTTTAGTAAATTGACTAAGATTTTTGTAATGTTTAATACATGGCTTGTAAAAATGAAGGAAATTTTAAGATCAGAAAGAGTCTAGTGACAAAACCCATGAAAACTGTCTCAAATCATACAAAAGTAAACAAGAAGAAAATATCTAACTGTAAGTATGTCGTTTCTGTTATGCGAAGTACAATTAGTTCAAACTTCTTTACTTTTATGTTGGTCGGACAATCATGTTGCAGGGTTCAGGAGTGCTCTGCCATGATTAGTTTGTCCCATCTGTCTTAGTAACTTCCGACAACCTTCTCACTAGCTTGCTGTAGCCTTTCTCTTTGTTATACACTAAAATCTTCTAGATTATCGTGAAAATCTGTTCAAGTGGCTATGGAGAAAGTGTGCCTTTATGCTCATATTCTTATTCAAAAGTTTGAAGTTAGTGAACATGTTTGGCACTAATTTATCATGATTATCTGCTTTGTGGTTATCCAAGAACTCGTTGACAACTAAGATAATTTCACCAGGCAGAACCTTCAACAACATTCATATATTTTGTGAAAGTCAAATAGTTGATGAGTTAACAAATTTAACAACTATCAGAAATTTCAGGTTTTTCTTTCTCAATACCCAGTGCTGGGAATAATCTACAAATGTATTTGAAGCAATCGCTATTCTTATCGGAAGCCTGAATAAATTGTTTCATCAGTCGAAGTTTGATATGAAGTTCTGGGACAATGATATTTTTGTCTGGCAACCAATGGCTCGTTAATGATGTCCACTGCACCTAAAGTAATTTTTACCTTGAAGGTCTTCTTCCAAAGAGCTTTTGTTTTACCCACCCTAGCGAAGATGAATATATCAGCTAAGCGTATCTAGCTGCTTAAACAACTGTACCATCTTGAGAGCAACACTAATAGACCATTGATATGGTAACATCTTCGCAGGTCGCCTTGCTGATTCCAAATCAGGCAATCCTCTTATGTTTCTTGTCACTATTGAAGTCTTCCATATAAACTAATACAATAATAGCAATAATCGTGCTGGTTTTCCGGCTCGTTGCACGGCATAAACACTTGTTATTGCTCTATTTCTGCTTGTTGCAGGCATTCTTCATATATTTTACAAATCCTATGGAGAGTTTGGTGTCGAAATTAAAATTAATAAAGCCATAAATATTCCACAGTGCACTCTGATTGTTTAAGAAGTCTTTTCATTCAGAACAATTAAGTTTATTTAAGAGACACATAAATGAAGAGAGGAAGAAAGAGCATTAATCAATCTAAGATGTGGAATTGCAGCACAATGTTTAATAATAAAAAAAATACAAATCTAATTCTGGTGTAGTCTGTATGTGAGCAACTACATGTCATATTGTATTCATAAAATAAAGCCAATTCGGCATAACTAATGTCATGGTTGGATTAATCAACCCGGAAATGACCTTAATTCATTGAAACATCCTAAGTAACGATCACAAAGGTTGGAATGTATAATCAATTCGAATAATTATTTTAGGGATACTCTGTACATTGAATTATTTTGAAATTCCTTTTGCATTGGAAAGGAACTAAGTAGTTAAAGAAAGAGTGAATATATTTACTCGTTAGAGATTGTTCATTGATTTCTGTGTATGCTCTACAAATATTTCATAATTGTGTGCACAGAGATGGTATTACTAACTTTTAAAAGAGTAGAATATGATCACAATCATAACTTCAGAAATTTTAAGTTTAGTTATGGCTTTAGGTATAGCTAAGGATTAGGTCGATAACAAAAAATAATTAAGTAAAACAAATATTATAGGCGCAATATATTTTAATTAAAATTATAGTAATGCATCAAGACAGTTTGAAGTACAAAATATACAAAATTTAAATATTAAAATAAAAAAATTAAGTCTTCTGGAAAAACTGTTTTACCAAATTGGATAAAATTTCACAAACATTATTAAAATATTTGAATTGAGGTTTAGTGTGTTTAGCACTTAATGGTCAACATTTAATCTAATTTTATTTTTAAAAATGACATCTAATTTATCTCAAATCAGGATTTGGTCAGTTACTTGAATTTATTTATGGTTTCTAAGTTACTTTGGCTCAAACTTCTCACTTACTTGAGTGTAATCATTATATTGAGACTTCCAAGCTCATTATTTTCAATTTTGAATTTTCATATGTTCAAGCTTCGATATCAAAATTGATATTACTTTTTAGAATCGAATTATATTACTCAGTTATACCTCTCGCTAATTTGGAATAAAATTTTGTGTTGAAAATATGTTTGAAAATAAAACTAATAGACTTGGTGTTTCTTCTAAGAACGTTCGTAAGTATGCTGTAGCAATTGAAGTCTATAATCTGCTGTCTAGTAATTACGATCTCGGATTTCGAATTGGCACTGAGGTGGCACGCTGATTCAAATCTTGCTGTCTGTCATACTCACTTGGGTTTTCCAAGTGTTCTCTTGAGTTTCTCCGGGCGAATGCCTGTATGATACCTAGACAACAGTCCTGAAAAGTGCTCACCGAAGGGCTCATTTCTCTGGGTTGTGATAGGTTTGACTATAACTGTCTGTCTGGTAGATAAATTTAAGTCTAAAATAAATTGAATGTCCATATTGTCTGATTCCGTTCCATACCTTTAAACAATTTTCTTGAAAGTCATAAATTGTGTATTTCTGGGAACATGGTAGCACTACATATAGAAACACTGACAGCCTTTAGCTACCGTTGTTCATCTTAAAAGGACTGAAGAGTGAAGAAAAAATATATTTTGAATGAGATGATTAAGAACGTATGCTCAGTAGTGGTTCCGGTTAATAGGGTGGTGGTTTTACATACGGCCAACAGATGGTGCGCACGACCCCTAGTGATCAAATTAGTCTGGGCGAGTTGGTATATGGACTCATTTTCCCACATCTTTCGTTTGAAGGAAAATGTGCACGACCGCCTGAGGCACACGATAACAACTCAAATAGCTTTGAACTGAGAAGTAGGCAATTTCACACATCTGCTTTGACGACAAAGATCAGTTTTCTGAAGTTGAAAAGTCAATCAATTTTCTTCGCAGCTGACCTAAGCGAGGAAACCTCACTTCCATTAAATACAATCATTAGGGATTCGTTACATTACGTTACTGTTTTAAGTGACAGATACCAGTGGGAAAGAACTCCAACATATTAAACAAAGAGGACTAATGTAATCTTCACATGTATAAGATATCTAACAAAAAACTTATTTGCTAGATAGGAAAAAATTATGATGTAAACTATTCGAGCATCACATTTTCTGACGAGCGTAAGCCACAGTGCTGTTTCTTCCACACACTCAATATTTTCCTTCTCTCGGTTTTTATCAGCTCCTAGAAAAGCATAATACTTTAACCTGAATTGCTGTTTTTCTTCAGATTTAATGAACATATCTGCTTTCTGTGTACGTGGTCTCAGGTTCAAGTCCGGTAGATGTCAATTGAATGGAGTAGTTCGGAGTCCACTTTAACAAAATATATAGATTCTGTCCTTATAGAGTATCAGAAGCTCGTTTATGGCATTACTAATAATTCGAACTAGTATTTCTCAAATATTATTTTAAAAAGTAATACAATTCTTACAAAACTTAAGAAAGTTTTGGTAAATGAACAAAATGACAAAATATCTATAAACAAAGATTCATCTCAGTTAATTACACACTCACTGAGACCTAGTGATTCATCTCAGTTAATTACACACCCTATAGGTCAAGTGGTTACGATTGTTAAAATACTAGGGAGGGAGTTAGCATAGCAATCAATAGGTCCTGGGAACGATCCCAGGACTGCCTATCCTGACTGAGGTTTCACAAGGGCTTTTGCTGAGTCACACCATGCAAATGCCGAGACTCCTAAACACTACCCTGAGCGACTACTTTCCAATCCCCCACCCTGTCCCTGCCTGAACGTGAGATGCCTGAGATCTATAACTAAAATTCACATTCAAACTGAGGGGAGAAGGAGGTTCGAGTTCCAAGAGCTTCCTCAGCTACACCAGATGAATGTTAAATAAAACCCTATCGGCTACCTGTTGCACCCTTGCTCCTGGAAGAGCTCTCCGAGGGACATTATTCCTCAGATATGTGACGGTATTAGGTTACAGCTCCCTATCTTGACCACAGAAAATAAATAACACAGTTTGTAACCGACATGAAATGTTTGGAGAGCTTATTTTACCTCTCAAATGAATGTTCTAATGATTTTGAAGATAAGAAAAATGCGATACACCAAAAATATACTTACTTACTTACTCGATGGCTTACGAAAATCGCAAGTTCATCGCCGCAGTAACGAAGTTCGCCATATGATTCTATCCTGAGCAAGATCAAGCAGGTTTTCATCACAAGCACCTACTTCTCGAAGATCCCCTCTAATATTGTCCTCCCAACGTAGTCTAGGTCTTCCCAACGGCCTTCCAATCAAGATGAAATATAATCACCGTTTTTCCCCATCCGAGCTACATGGCCTGCCCACCTTAGTCGTCGCGATTTCATTATTTTTAACAACATCGGGTAAGTCGTACAGGGGCAGTCTTCTGCATTCTGCAGTCATCTCGTCCTATTTCGGCCCGTATCTCAAGACATTATTTTCAAACGCTCGTAATTTATATTCATCTGCTAGGGTCGTACTCCAACTTCCGCAACCGTAAAGTATTACCGGCAGAATAACCCTGCATATTTCCAATTTCAACTTCTTTGATATTAATCACGAGGTTAGGAGTTTCTGGACGAGTAGAAACATACGTTGCCCGATATTAAGCGACTTTTCATTTTTTCCGTGACTTAGTTTTTGCTTGTTACATATGCTCCCAAATATTTTTTTTTTACTGTCTCTATGTTCTCATTCTTAATTGTTATGTATCTACAGCATTTCCATCATTCTCAGTGTTTCGGCTTGTTATTATGCATTTTGTTTCGTCTCCGTTTACCTGTAGACCTATTACATCGAAAAGGTCTACTATGACCTCGGTGTTCATTTGTAGTGCTTCTATATCGTCCCCTATTAAATCTACATCATCCGCGTACACAGACAGTTGATTCAAGTCATTCAATGTTAGTCCCTTTTTGTGAGCTTTTATTTTCTGAATCGCATATTATAACGCTAAGTTAAACAGTAATGGTGAGAAGACATTACCTTGCTTCACTCCGTTGCGAATCTTGAAACTATCTGACATATTATTACCTATTCGTACTCTTAATTATGGGGTCGCTGAGACACATCCTCACTAGTTGAGAAAGTTCTTTTCAGAATTCCAAATTGTACCAGGATATTGTATAGTTTCTCCCTTTTGATAGTCATGCTTTCTTATAATCAATAATTAACTAGTGAACAGTCCCATTGTATTTCCATTTCTTCTCTAAGATTTATCTCAAGGCGAAAATCTGGTCCAAATTTTCTATTTCTATTTCTTCGATCTATTTCTTCTAAATCCGTATTAGTGATCTCGATTTATTTCACCTGCTCATAACACAGGCTATCAAGCACAGAAATACAGTGATAAAAAATCCTACAAGAGCAAATTAAACTCAATTTAAGGTTATGAAGCAATGTTTAATTTAGATCTTCGAAAAATCGCAAAAGCGTTATCTCGTGTCTACACGCTAAATCAAAAGAGCGAAATTCCTCTCGATTTGAACGGGATGTTTTTAGAGTAAATTTTCATCGGAGAAAAGCTTCTGCTTGAAAACGAAGGGATTTATGGTAACCCATTTGAATGTGAATGTAGACATATTTTTAGTTGAGTTTGAATCTGTTCATTAAAGTTTTCATCTTCTAAACAAACACCACCAGATTGAGTCACGATAAGTGGACCATTTTATACAGGAGTGATTTTAGTAACATAAGGAAGATTAGATTGGTGTGGGTTAGTTATAGTAAAATTGGGTCATTCCTGGACAAATCAACCAATATTAGAAAAACTGGTTACATCACCATTTTAGAAAGAAAAATTTCGTATGTGGGTTCCTACATACCTGAAGATATCAGAACGGCTTTCGAAAGAAATGTGATGCTTTTATATCTCCCGGGGCGACCGTATTTCCAACATGGCAGGTAACGTTTTTTACTCCCGTAGGGATATGTACGGAAACCTGCATATCTCAAAAACTAGAAGAACTAAAGAGCTGAATTAAAAACCATTGGATAGCTCTTGAAGTGCACTTGGAAGATGTGGAATCCCCTCTTTGAAAATTAATTTCTTTATTCCAAAAATTAGGCTAAAAATAAGTTACGAATTGTATGAAATTCGATTTTTAAACCAATTTTTTGGGGTGTACGAGTTGAAAAAAATCTGAAAAATGTTGTCATGTTTAGACCTCCCAAAAGAGTTCCTGGTCTAAATCACATATTTTTTTTCCTACTGGTATTCAAACCTTTGTGAAAAATGCCGGATTCCGGGCTTAAATATCTCATATGCGTCCTCATGAAACAATCTGAAATGCGGTTTCGAAAAAGCTTCGTGTGTGGCCACCTAACATTAGAAATTACAACTTTTATTTTGCAATTGTTTGGCCAATACCAGCGGATTTTCTTCGCTATACGTTGCAAATGGAAGAAGCTGAATATAAGACTGCAATTTCTCTTGTGATGTTTAGAACTTTCAACAGAATTATTGTGTAGAAAAAACTCTGTGGCGTTGAATCACAGTGCTTTCTTGCTACAGAAAAATGCCGGATTTGGGTCTTAATATCTGGAATGGGCCATCATAAAAATCTGAAAGTTGGTCTTCTCCAGGAAGCGTTTTATGTTCTCAATCACAGTAGAAATGGCAATTTTTATTTTCGAGTGGTTTGTCAATAAAAAAATGTTCATATGAGTTAAAAGTGTACCTACAAGTGTACCTTGTAGTGATATGAAGCTGCATATACACATATAATCCGCTTGCACTGACCAAACCAATTAGAAATAAAAGTTGCAATTTTGGTTATGAGCTGACTACTAGCAAGGCTTCCTTTAAATTTCAGTTAAAAAAATAGATATTTATGCCCGAAATTCTGCATTTCTTGACGAAATACCATTTGTGAACCCTGTTAGAAAGAAAGGAATGTAATTCAACCAAATGATATTTTTGAATATAGACACTCTTTTGGTAGGTCTAAACATTACAGCAATTGCAGCCTTAGATTGGACTGTTTCACAGAAGAAAAAAATGTGGTCTCTTTGAAGATACCACATTTGCATTTGCATAGTATGACGACAAGGACGGCAAATGTGGGAGTTTGGTCAAGGCGGTGTCGGGGATAGGAAGAACCCAAACTAGTAGTCGGGAAGTAGAGGGGGGAAGGTCGACTTGCAGCCACAAGTGGCGTTTGGTAGTCGGGCCATTTCCGGGTTGCTGTCGGTCTCTAACTTGCCGGCATAGAGGCGAAACTCCGACCATCCCCCAGCACTTGATGGTGGGAAAAGGACGGGCACAGACCGTTGCCTTAGGTTGCAGAAAGGCTGCTCCCCGTCCATTTCCTGATGGTCGACGAAATAGCGAGGCCCCACCCACATCATAGTGGTCGGGAAAAGGTTGGGGTCCGGCAATGTTAGGACCGTTTTAATCTAGAATTTATGTAACTCTAGTATCGGCATTCCTTTGCAAAAGAATTCTGCCGGTAGATTAGAATATAGAAAGTTGAAAAGGGGAGTCGTTTTTACATTTGTTAAAAGCAAAAGTGCCTTATGTGGGGTCAGAAACTTATAATTTATTCTTAGTACTAGCTGTTGCCTGCAGCGTCACTCGACTTGGAAGCCATCTTCGAATAACTGCTTGTACGGTATAGTAGATAAAGCACTGGAGAGCTGTTCTAAAAGTATCGGGTTCGATTCCACCGATTTAAAAAAAAAAAAAAGTTTTTTCATTTCTATTTTCGCAATATGCACTTCTTTTGCTACATTATCGAACATTAGTGGAATAGATTAGTTAAAGCCAGATTATACATAAATTTCAAATATCCAACTTAGACAGTGTGGCCTGAGCGTTGATATGTCAGTAAGTCAGGATTTCTGTTTTATATATAGAGAGTATTATTATTATTATTGTTGTTGCCTTTTCAGGATATTATAGTATTAATTCAAATTGTCTTATTCTCAAAAGATTAGGAGTAAAGACGTGTTTTTTTTGGAATTTTTAGAACGTTGGCCGAGCCGCCGTAGGTCAGTGGTAGAGTGTTGGCGTAGCATTCGGTAGGCCGTAGGTTCAATCCCAGCGGTCGACCATCCTGATTGAGATTTTTTACGTTTTCTTCACTCACACCAGGCAAATGTTAGGATGGCACCTATATGACCCTGGCCGACACCTTCCCAAATCCTTTCACATCCCCTAGCCCGGCCTAATCGTTATAAATAATATTCAAATTTAGAACATAGAGGAAAATTTTTGAATTAATGTTTGCTTTGTACAGAACAAGGCATCATAAATTATTGACTGATTCTAACAAAGATTGTATTTGTTTAAACGTTTAATCAACAACCATAACGTAAAATATTTGTATTCTATCAAACTTCTATATTTAACAGCTCCTTGTTTAGCTTTATATCTATCTGTTATCTGTATATCTATATTTATCTTCTATGACTTAGTGCTGTATTGGCACCATGTTGTTCGTAGAATATTAATAAATATTGCATTAATCTATTATTACCACAAAAAATGTAGTGATATTTCACGTTACTAATAAACGGCTTAATAAAAACTTAAAATTTCTAATTCATGTATACTGGGAAACATCGAGTTTCAGGTGATGATAGTAGTGCAATCACGATATTTTGAAAATCCTCTGGATATAGACAAAATGACAGTAATCCTGGTGCAAAACTAGGTGTTTTATTGTAGTTGTATTTGCTATGAAGGTTTATTTTCGAGAAATTCTGTGTAATAAAATCCAAACCTCCACAACTCCTGGCTTAAAGTAATACTGTAATTAATACGGTGTCTGTGTTACTTACTACATTCCATTTCAGATTTCTAGAAGTACCTTATTGACGAACGGTTTTCGGACATTTAAGCCCGAAATCCGGCATTTTTCGAAAAGGACCATGTTTGAACCCCCGTAGAAGAGAAGGAGTGTGAATCATGACCATGATTGTTTGCGTGCATACACTCGGTTGGTAGGTCTAAATATTACAAAATTTTGTAAAATTTTATTCAATTCCTTCACCCCAAGAAATTTGTTAAATAAAAATTTTACAAAATTTATTACTTATTTTTCAGCCTAATTTTTGGAATAAAGACATTAATTTTCAGAAAAGGTGATTGATTCCATATGTTCAATGTACACTTCAAGAACTACCTAACGGTGTTTGATTAAGCTTTCTCTAGCTCTTCTGGTTTTTTAGATATTCAGGTTTCCGTACATGTCTACGGGAGTAAAATACGCCACCTGTGATTTTGGAAATATAGTCGCCCCGCGAGAAATAACAGCATAACATTTCTTTCAAAAATGGTTCTGATATCTTCAGGTACGTAGGAACCCATATAAGAAATATATATATATATATATATATATATATATATATATATATATATATAAAATTCTCAGCCATATTCATTTCACTACTGGATGAGGCATCTCCCGGAGGGAGTAGGTGGTCCACTGCTCCCACTCTGACCAGACGTGTTGGGAGATGAGAGCAAAGGAAAGAGGGTCAAAATGCCCGGGTTTGGACTGTAGATTTCCAGAACACCGACACGGCAACTCGAACGGACCTATACGTGGCGACTCTCAACTGTCAGTCACTTTCAGGAGAGGACAAATTAGTAGAATTGCAGAATGAACTCAAGGGGATTAAGTGGGACATCATAGGACTATCAGAAGTGTGGAGGAAGAATGAAGAACAGTTGGAACTACCGTCGGGGCAACCGTTCTACTTTAAAGGAACAGAAAATGGAAAAGCGACAGGCGTTGGCTTTATAGTTAATAATGACCTGAAATCACGGATCACAGAAATTGAAGGAATTTCAGATAGAATGGCACGGGTAGTAATAAAGATAAACAACAGGTACAGTATGGAAATTATACAAGTGTATTCTCCAACATCCTCACATCCGGAGGAGGAAATCGAAGACCGATACGAGGAGATACAGAAGATTTTGGATAGTAGCAGATCGCATTACAAAATGGTAATGGGAGACTTCAATGAGAAAGTAGTACAAGCAGAGCAGTGACACGAAAGTGGGAAACTTTGGATTTGGCAAAAGAAACAAGAGAGGAGAGAAGTTAGTGGAATTCTCAGAAGCCAACAGACTGTTCATTTCCAATACCTTTTTTGAAGAAGGCGCCCAGAGGAAGTGGACATGGAAAAGCCCAAATGGGACCAAAAACGAAATAGACTACATTCTATCGAATAACAGGGCAATTCTGCAAGACGTGTATGTTCTGAACAGTTTCAAAGTCTCGAGTGATCATAGGATGGTGCGATGTAAGCTGAAACTAAATACTAGACTTGAGAGAAAGAAGCTTATCAGAGAAAAACCGCCAGTTTTAGATCTGGAAAATCTAGGAAATAACAGAGAGACATTCGAGATAGAACTAAGCAACAGATTTAACGCCTTGGAAGAGTTAGAGGATGAAGGAGACATCAATAGCAGAAATAAAATAGTGACTGAGATAATAAGAGAGACAACCAAAGCCAAGGAAATAGTAGGCACTAGAAAGAAAAAAGAGAGCAAAATCTCAGAAGAAACTAAACTCTTGATGAAGAAAAGAAGGGAAAGGAAAGAAAAGGAAAATTACATAAAAAGGATTGAATACATAGAACTAAATAAAACCGTAAGGAAGAAAATAAGAGAGGATGTACGAAGATATAACGAAAATCTTGTTAGAAATACAATCGAGGAGAACAAGAGCCTGAAGAAAACCAAACAGCAGCTCATGATAAGGAGAAAGCAAATAATTGCAGTTAAGAGACCAGACGGGACCGTAACACGAAATAAGGAAGAAATTATAAACATATTTGAAAATTTCTACAAAGAATTCTACTACTCCGAAGAAGAGCTAGGAAATGAAGACTCAGAAGAAAATGATGTAGATGTCTCAGATGTAATGAAAGAAGAAGTGGATAAAGTACTTCGAGGGATGAAGAACGGAAAGATGCCAGGAGAAGATGCCAGCAGAGATGTTTAAATGGGGAGGTGAAAAGATGAAAGATGAACTTGCGAAATTATTCTCGATGTGCCTGAGGAAGAGAGAAATACCCAGAAGTTGGAATAATGCTGTTATAATTTTGTTGTACAAGAAAGGGGACAAAAAACGCGTCGAAAACTACAGACCAATTAGTTTACTGTCAGTTCTATACAAAATGTTCATCAAAGTTATTCTGAATCGTATTGAACGGGACTTGGATTTTAACCAGGGAAGGGAACAAGCCGGATTTCGTCGTGGATTCAACACAATGGACCACATACAAATATTAAATGAAGTTATGGAAAGAACTAATGAATATGAACTTCCACTATGTTTAGGATTCGTATATTTTGAGAAAGCTTTCGATTAGATCTTGTCAGCAGTACTTAAATCACTTGAACATCAAGGCATCGAAAATGCGTACATCAAGCTACTGCGAAACATTTACTCGACTGCCACATCTGTCATTAGACTACACCAAGAAAGTAAAAAATTTTAAGTTGAAACAGGGGTAAGGCAAGGGGATTCAATTTCTCCAAAACTGTTTTGTGCGGTCCTGGAGAGACTGTTCCAAAATTTAAATTGGGATGAAGTTGTAATTAACATTTATGGCGAATATCTCCATCACCTAGAGTTCGCTGATGATATAGTCCTGTTTGCTTCAAGTGCGGAAGAACTACAAACCAGAATGGAAGAACTGAATAATGAGAGTTCGAAAATAGGCCTTAAAATGAATTTAAGTAAAACATATACAATCAAAATTGTGCAAAAAGTGATATAAAGATTAGCGGAGAGACAATAGGTATAGTTGAGGAGTATGTTCACCTAGGCCAGCTCAAAACATCGAATGCCAAGTTAACTGATGAAATAAATAGAAGATGCAAAATGGCGTGGAGTTCATTTGGAAAACTACACTTTATTTTCAAAAGCAAAGTACCAGTGTGTCTGAAGCGTAAAGTTTATAATCAATGTGTCTTACCTGTGATGATGTACGGCTGCGAAACTTGGACATTGAATGCGCAAACAACTCAAAGATTGAGAGTAACGCAAAGAGCAATGGAGAGATCATGCTAGGAGTAACCAGGAGGGACAGGAAGACAAATGAATGGATTTGCACACAAACAAAAGTAGAGGATGTAATCAAGACTGCGAAGAAGCTGAAGTGGAAATGGGTCGGTCACGTAGCTAGACGAACAGATGGAAGGTGGACGACAAATGTACTACATTGGATTCCTAGAGAAAAGAAGCGACCGAGACGACGTCCGAATGCAAGATGGGTAGATGAAATCAAGCGTTTTTCAGGAGCTACATGGATGATGATAGCAGCGGAAGATATCACCTTCATCCAGCAGTGGGTAGAAAACGGTTGAATATGATTATACATACACACACAGACATTCATACACACACACACACACACACACACACACACACACACACACACACACA
>JAGDQP010020911.1:2629-32523 GCA_022664845.1 Lepisma saccharinum | reverse complement strand
GGGGGGGGGGGGGAATGACTTCAGATTTTAGTACAGTGACTCGCCCGTTTTCAACGGGTGACAGACCAACTTTTATACACACGGTACTTCTATCAAGTTGAACAGCTTCAACGGACAGGAGCTCTTTTCTAATGGGGAAGTACCACCCCCGAAATGTTTGGGCACCCTTCACACCTTTAAAATAGCTACGGTTAAAAATGGACAGAAATACTACAAAGGCCATACTGTACTCAATCCCCACTTTTGGTTTTACACAACCCAGATTGAAAATCCTGTCAGAATTCCTGCTGCCGCTATTAACTTCAGCTCCGATATCCATACCACTGTGCATATCGTCGCTAGCCACATAAAGCAATTTTGACCTGACTCAAAAGTGAATCAAGTTCACTCTGACAAGTGGGACAACTTTATGCAAGCTTAGCGTATCAAGCCAAAAACGTTGAAACAAGGCTGAAACAACCAGTCCACTTTACAAGAATCAAGGTTGAAATAGCCTTAACAGGACAAGAAGAAAATGTACTTCTTAAAAAAATTAAAATGTTGCTTGTTGGGAATCGAACCGAGGACCACTGACACACCAATCCGATGCTGGAGTCAGCAGACCACGGAACAACACCTAGTTCGCTTTGTGTAAGCGTTATTTCTACTTAGTTCATCAGATCGCAAGAGACGCCTGTAGTAAAAGAGGTTAAGATTAGCTTACGCCAAAACAGTCCTGGCGGCAGTGTAACGAAACAAAATTCAAATAAATTTAAAGTTTGACATGCTTCCTTGTATAACTGCTTGTTCCAACATGCTTGCATTAGATTAGTTATAACAACCAAGCCGCTTATGTTGTTCCAACAAGTTTGTTTAATGCTTTGTTTATTAAGTTCAACACAATATCAAGTTTGAGAAGCTCAAACCAAGTAACTGACAATCTTGTTGCAAGCTGACGTGATATCTGGGTAAAACCTATCTTTAAGGAATTTTTTACTATGTAAATTTATTATGTTATCAATACGACCACCTTAAATTCGTACTATAAACATATTCCATAGCAGCACAGAATATCGGGCCAATATCAGCCCAATACTGGGCCAGTACAGGCCAATATCGATCAAAGTTGGCCCAGTATTTCACATATATTGGCCCGATATTCTATGCTGCTAGGGATACCTTGGATCAAGGTTGATCCAGTATTGGATGAATATTGGTCCGATTTTCTGTGCTGCTAGGGATACTTTGGATCAAGGTTGATCCAGTATTGGACGAATATTGGTCCGCTATCCTGTGCTTCTTGGGTAGTTACGCTGACCAGCATACGTCCTGGTTGGTGGGACAGTTCCTTCTTTGTGTTTCTGTCTCGGTGTCCTGACCGGTTTGTTAGTAGTTCCGGTGGATCCCCAGTAGCACACAAACGTGTTTTCAACGTTGATTTTCCGTTGATTAACAGTTATCGGTTTAAAAAGATACGTTTTATTTTAAATCATATTTCAATCATATTTTATGCTGAAATGTTAAATCAACTATGTTTATACTGTCCTGGAAAAAAAATATAAGAAAACGAACTTTGTTTTTACTCCCCAAAACTAAAATTGAGCTGTATAAGAATTCACCCCTATGTAAATATGGTATGGCAGAAAAGGTACTAGATGAAATAGGGCTAGGTATTTTCCAAATAAATTTAAATAAATTACGAAACGACGTAATAAAATTTTATTTGGAAAATGGATGAAAAGTATATGGGTATATATGTATAAGGATTTTGTATTAAAATATCCCTATGTATAGTAAGAAGGTATATTATACGTTTGTACCGTAAAATTAAACAAACGTAGGCCTATATCAGTTCAAAGTGAATGATTGAAATGTGAAGTGTTTTTAACTATTACTGTATACTGAACTGTGCCCTAGAATTACTTTTCCAAGTTAATTGCATAAAAATGCGCTTAAAAGCGAATAGAATAAAATTAACTACGTTTCTCATTTTCATGTTGAAAACAGATTGAATTTTAAACTATATTTCAACGATCATTTAATTTCGTTAAAAGGGCGTTACTGTGAAGAGTTTTCAACTATTACATAGATTTCGCTATATATGCATTTGTCTAAGGCAATACATTTATTGAGAAATATAAATTTAATAGTGCAGCGATGGTCAAAGTGTTAAAGAAGTAAAAATGTTCTTAACAAAGAAAGAAGGAAAGTATTCTTTATTATCATTCTTACATGATGATAAAACGACACGTCTGGATTTGTGGCGACTGCTTTCAAGACTGCGTTTTACTACAGATTCCATAAATATTCGTAAATATCAACCATAAATATCCCCTCAAGGCGACTCTGTGGATGAGAGCATAACGTGTCGATCTACCAACGACGAGTTCGGAACGTTCCAGCTTCGAATCCCACTGCAGACGGTTGGATAAGTTACTGGTGGAAAATGAATACTGTATATCACGATGAAAGCAACGGACAAAATGCAGCTAAATGTGTTATTCTGTTATGAGTACCGGGACCATATTTTCTCAATCTGAATTTGAGACGTCTTGCTGCGATCTAATGGACGTTCCCCTTATTTATGGCTTATTTGACATTCAACCCCGCGGTGGCTCAATGGTAGAGCGCTCACCTCTCATGCGTGTGGTCCTTGATTCGATCCCTGTTCAAGCCATGTGGAATTTGTGGTGGACAAACGCTGTGTGCGTGGGTTTTCTCGAATTTCTCCCACTTTCTTCATTCTACCAATTTATCCATAGTCATCCATCTGACCTGAGCCAAAGTTACCTAAAAGTCTTAAAAATTAAATTCAAAATATTTATTTAATTGACGGTGAACCTAAAAAGTTTTTATTTAGGTCATAAACCTAGCTTGAAATTTATGTTTTATTAAAAACTACGCCCACTTTAAAATTTAATAATAGAACCAACATTGGACCTTCGAATCCAATATCAGTAGGAACTTGTTCACTGAAAATAAAGTAATAATATCTCATGCATTTTACATGGCAATTCTATGCCTGAATAATTGGCGTCTATGTGAACATGGTATATATTTTTTTAATTAGACTATTTCCCCCAAAAGTTTTTAAATTATAATAGATTACCCGCTACCCATATATTTTTGTTACCCACCGAAACAATTTTTCATGTCAAATTTAATTGAAATGTTCCTATCAAATTATATCGCTTTTTAAAATGAAACTCGAGACTTTTAATATATTTTCGGGGTATCAAAAGACAACCATAAAATTCGGAACATTTGGTCATCGTAGGTACTATGTAAACGGCAAAATACAGTATAACTAAACAGCCAAAAAAATTAAGTTAATGCGAGGTGCGTCAAGAAAGTAAATATCGTTGTCGATTATTACCACAGTGATAGTGCGATAGGGACTCTGCGCTCATGCGCAGAGTTTGGGAATTCTTTGGCAACGCACTAACGAAGTTTGAGACAGGAGAGTAGTGCGGTCACTTCGTACTGAGAGTTTATAATGTTTCGGAAAATCGAGTCGCCCGCCGCGTGCGAAGTAACGTCTGTGATCCGTTACTTAAAAGCAAGGAATGCGAAACCAGCAGACATCCACCATCAAATTAATGGGGTGTGTGGAGAAGAGCTTTAATGGTGCGGAGATAATGACGGTCGTAAAAATGTGCAGTAAATGAAGACTTGCTGCATGGAGTGGAAGAGAACATTACAGAGAATAGACGTTTCATTCCACTACCGTACACTACACGCACCTATCTCTGCACCAAAGCTCTCATACACCCGACCAATTTGACGGTGGATGTCTGCTGATTTCATGCTAATTGCATTCAAGTAACGAATTACAGACCTTACTTAGCACGCGGCGGGCGACTCGATTTTCCGAAACATTATAAATTATCACTACGAAGCGTCTGCTCTGCTCTCCTGTCCCAAACTTCGTGAGTGCCTTGCCAAAGAGTCCCTAAATTAGACGCGCATGCGCAGAATTGCGAGCGCGCCGCCGCTGTGGTAACAATTGACAACGGAACTTACTTTCTGGACGGGCCTCGTATATAAAACAATAGCTTTAATCATTTTGGAATAATTAGACAAAGAATAATAACTTATTATTGAATATTGTCAGCGAGTCTGTGTATATACTTACGTTTTATACTTTTGCTTTCAAACAATCGGTAGCACTTCTATTTTATTACATCTCTCTCAAAGAATGCACTTCTTTCTTCCAATACGTTATTGTGTTTAGAGAATAACAGTCATGCGTAGTAATTCCTCGTGCGGGATTTCCCCTATATTACCAATACTTCTTTACGAACTAACAGACATGCTCAGTATAAAGCAGTTAATTGATTCTTACACTAGTCATATTCTATGTTGTTATTGGTCAAACGTCCTAATGAGGTTTTTGCATGACTGCATCACCAACGATCAATGTGACCTTGAACTTGTATTTAATATGTTCGGATGTAGTCAATACATAGAATAACGCAAGACACGTGAATCGTAAGTACACTAGCGACTGCGATCCATGGAAAAGTTCTTCTGTCATGTGTGACGTCACTCTGTGTCTAGCCATTTAAACAAGAATAAGCAGTCAGCTTATTCCCAACAGAAATGCTCAGAATTTTTATTGGTATTAAATACACACCGTTTTAAGGAAACAATGTATTGCTTTTTATACCTATAAAACTTTTAGAAACCTTGTCTTTTGTCTGCAATATATATATTTACTCTTCTACGACATTAGTAACGTTACTTCGTGAAATGTAAAATTTTTGAAACGAGGATTTAGTAATTTTTGTCACATAAAGATGACTCTTTCAAAAAGGAATCGTTGTACAGAACTTTGACTAAACAGATGATTGCCCGGAAACATGCATTGATTGGACCCAATTGTTTTAATTTTCATTTAGCCATCCTAGTTTCTTGTGTTTTTCCCAGCACATTATTTAGATGCTTTAATTCTAATATAAATTCCAGTTGTTACGAACCCAGCAAAAGTCAGACGACGCACAGTGTGATATATTGGCATTCTAGCGAAACAAAAATGTAATTCCAATATTGTTTCGAATATACAACAAAATGCAAAATATTAATGGCAAAATATCCTTTCTTTACAATATAATATTTAGTTTCGTGGGCAATTGAAGATTGAGTAAGTATAATGACCACAAGGTGCAAGCACCAATAATATATGTATCAGTGCAGCGTGAAGTAGTCACATAACTTTAATGTTTATATGTGATGTCCTTGAACTAAAAAAAAGTGGTGTTATAATGTTATATTGCCGTATTCTTCAAGATACATGTACGTAAGCTGAATGTTTCACATATTGATTTACTAACGTTCAAAAGTACGTGTGCATTGTAGCTAAATTTCAGATTTTAAACTGTTTATATTTCAAATTCCATTAAACTTTTAGTTTGAAGTACCTCATTATACCATGTAACTAATAAATGTAAATTAAAGGTAGTTTAGCTGGCTTGAATGAATCATGAACAGAGTTTGCGCAAATTTGCGCATTTAGTAGTTTTTCGTCTTTTTCAGGATACAGCCACGAATACTTCGTCAACACATATTTGATATGTACTCGAAGATAAGAAAGAAAGACCGAGTCTAGGCTATATGTACGTATATTTTCCATCAGTTGGGGATTTCTTCTTTCCATCAGATGTTAAGCATGATCTAAAGAGAACCGTTCAAAATTTCTCGAATTCAATCAAATTCGAGACCAAGACCAAGAACGAAAGTAAGGTTCAGGAATCGAGACGAGACTCTATGCATCGAGACTTACTCGAGAGGAGATCAAGACCGAAATTTATCCATCGAGACTCGAGACTCACGTCTCGATCTAGACTATAAGCTTTATTTTCATGAATGTCGATAATATTAATTTAATACTTTTGTTCATGTTGTTTCATACTATTATCCATCCAGACTTAAGAGTATACTGTTGCTGTTATGGCAACAGCGATGCCGGTTTACTGTTAAATAAAAAAGCGAAACTGAGCTCACTGCGGCCGTTCTCTCAGTTCGTCTTGTCATAGCAGAGTGGCAACGCCTCAGTCGCTGTTAGCTTTCCTCCCTCTTCCCCCTCTAGTTTTTGAAATGGAATTATCGTTATATTAGATAATTAAATATGTACAAATGAAGAAGGGAATTAATTTTCGTACCAATGTTAAATATGAAACCATAACGGGGGATCATTAAAGAGAAATAACAGTAAAGATATTTTGTGTGCGTCAGGGGGAAGTACAGTATGTAAAACTGCAGCTGTTTCCCATAAGACCAAACTCTGGATCGGTAATAGGAGAAGTCTCGTGACAATTAGTTTTATTCTGATAACATGTTATGTTGTAGTTTTAAAATATGACTAATACAAGTAATCAAGTTATTGCCAAACTATTTTCTGTTGTATTTCAAAAATAATATAAAGGTGTTCGAGATAGATTCGGAGACGGATAAATACAGACATTTATTTTCTTCTGCGAATTTTCATCCCCATGCTTTCTCCCTGCTGATAGTCTTTTACTTCTGTTGACACTCTCCCGTTTATATCAGCTTCTTACAGACTGATCCCGTAAAGAGTGTAAAACATACGTTAAGAAGCCAAACTGTCTAAATTGTAATATAGATCTTTCCTTTGACCATTTACTTAGGTCTATTATATTTTTTTAAAAAAAATTGGAAATTTTTTTGCAATACTAACCGTTACCTTAGACAAGATGAAGACAACGTACATTTCTACGTATATGGAAACAAGCAAGTCGAAGCTCAGTCCCGGGACACCTCAACTATTTCATAACTCTGGTAATATCTGATTTAAAGGTTGTCGACAGACAGACAGCGATTGTATAAGGCTTCCCAGCACTTGTTGCTGAAACCTAAATTTTGTATAAAGTTTCTCTCAGGAGCTTCATTGTTTATACAGAGGAAATTATGCACAAGCTATCACCTGTACATTCAATAAAAACAGTAATGTTTTCATAAAGTCAAGTGAGGCGAAACGAGCGTCAAATTTGGATTATCTGTATGTCGTTAGTGAAGCTTCACCGAGACCTCTCGAACAACTCAACTACCTTCGTAGTTCCTGAGTCGAAAGTTGTTGACAGACGGACATAGAGGGGATATGATTGTACATACTATCACTTAGACACAGTACGTTAATTTTTTTACCTATTAAACTATGTTTTGCTAGGATTTTTTGAATGACATTTTAATCTAATAACACGGCTTATTTGAAATACCAGTGTGGAATACTCTATTTGAAAATAGCGCCTACCGGGAACACACTTCACTCTTTAATTTTTGCTTTAATAAATGGACGTGCAGCTGTAACCCATACCTATGAATTGCTTCTTTTATTCAATCAAAGCAATATTGTAAACAAATTGATTCATGTGACTGTGGAGTTCGGTAAATGCTATTTTCAATTCGTTTGCATTTGATTATTTCCTTGTACAAAAGTTCACAAGAAGTAAAATTTTTGTCAGGCACTGTACTGTTAAAAATGTTGTTAATGTTTCTAGGAATTCTAAGGGAAGTTTTGCAGCAGTTTTATTATTTCATGTTGTTTCACTGTAACGGAGAAAAACTCAGAGGCTTTTTGTATGATTATCTGGATATTTTTCGTTTTCAGTTCTGCACATGCGCAGAATGAGAAAACTGTTTCTTATCGTAGCTGTGCATGCAATATTGAACAAGAGTTTTCTACCATCATTTTGTCAATTCTAATTTTGGTAGAAATGGGAAATATTTTGAATGAATGGAAATTCCGAAGCTTAATTGGCAAATACATAAATGATTAAAATGTGGCGTAAGTCGTGGGATCAAGTTAGTTTATATCTTCGGGATTCAGCCAACATAATTCTAACACTCTATACTGTTTTCTTTTAACTGGAAATTTAGAGGTCAGTACAACGCTGGAATTATGACTAAAGAATCCGTGTTCAAATCTCCTTTAGATTCTTTTTTTTTACTCCCAACATTTCTGAGAGCTGTATGATTAGCCTCTTATTAGCCAAATTACTGAAAATTTCCAGGTAGCTATGGTTGCTTATCTTTCCTCAGGAATGTCTCGGAAAGTCTTTAACAGTGTACGTTCAGTGCACAAAATGTTCATTTTGTACTAAAATGTAATTTTTTTCATTTTTAACGTAACGTAACATTTTTAACGTTCCATAATAGAAATTGACACATTTTCATGCGTCTCACTTATTGGTATTCTATATATCCTAAACAAAGCTTTATATTGCTTTACAATCGTAATGTTTTATCTCTATTTCAGAACATTATTTCTAATCTAAACCCCAAATTAACAATGTAATATTGTAATAATATTCTTGTTCATGTACTGAGATCGGAAAACCTGCGTACCCATTTCAAACAGGTCAAGGGACGGCAACTTTTTAAAGTCTTTCGTGTATCAAGACTCTCGAGACGAGACTGAGGTTTACAATCGAGACCGAGACCGAGACCAAGACCAAGACCAAGACCGGAATTTTCAGATCGAGACGAGACCAAGACCAAGACTGACTTAGCATATTCGAGACGAGAACGAGACTGATACCATCCCTACATTACAGACGGCAATTTCCTACGTAATAGCAAAACCCCTTTGCAGTAACACTATAATGCTGGAAACACATGAATTGCAGGACAGTGCAGGTATCAAGATTCCAGAAAGAGGGTCGAGAGACACAGTCTGCCAGGACCAAGGGCGTCGATTTCTGTGTAACTTTGCGGGGGCCCATTCAGATATTTTTTTTTTTTTTGCCAGATAAGGGACTGAGAAGGCAAATCCAATTCAGATTTTGCCAAATATTGTATATTCATAAAAAAAAACCACATATAATAGTATACATATAGTAATTATGAAGGATTCCCCAGTCCCAGCTATTACAGAATTTAATTATGTTTGTATAAGGTTAAAAAAATCACTAAAGCACAGGGCTGGAATGGTAAGATTTTTGGGGGGTACACGCTGCTCAATAAAAATCCGGATTTGGGAACACGTTCCTTTATATTTATGCACTGAGGTGGGTACACGCTGTGATTTATACTATTAGGTGGGTACACGGCGTGTACCCGCGTATACCCTCCATTCCACCCCTGCTAAAGCATATTATGTTATAACTAATAAGAACAAAGTTTCTGCTGTCACTAGAAAATAAACTTAGGAAATAACAGAAACTGATGTTAGTCTATGCAGTGGAATTATTCAGCTTTTCAAAATGTGGTTCTCTTTCTGTCCGACTCACCCTTCCGCCGCGCTACTGCTTTATTGGACAAATATTGTTTTTCTTCTTTTAATTCTCGGTTCTCTATCTCGACAGGCATGGTTCAAGAAGCTTTTGTCTCACCTACACTGAGAAAAAAAAATATTTGGACAAGTTTAACAAAGAAGAAAAACAAACATATCACACGCAAAACGTGGCACATTTCGAAATATCTTGCCCTTTTATGATAATTTGGATACGTTAGATAGAATGTTATAGAAATAACTACTACTCGATACACCTGTAAGGTAACATGCATCGAAAGAGTGACAACAACGTAAATTCATCGCAAAAATGTATATGGACAACCTCGAAAGAAATGTTTTAGGTGTCCTATTGTGTACAAAAGCACTCTGCGTGGTGTATTGAAGCAATCCACACCGTGTCAGGCATAAAGAAGCAGCATGGGGAACAAAGTGAGTTGAACAACATTGGAACTGCTCACTTTAATTTCAACTTACGCGCGGAAGATAAAAGGTACTGAGACATAGCCAAGCTTGTTGGAAAGCCATGCTGTAGCGTTGGATACATCATAAAGAAACATAAAACAGAATAATTACTGGGGATTCGTTCTGGTCAACTATGGAAACTAACTGCCCGGAATGAAACCTACATTCTGTGAACAAAACTCAAAGAATTAGTGATAAAGATTTGGCTACTTCACTTGCCTGGGATATTCAAGTTAATGTTACAGATGTATAGATGTGAACAAAAAAAATGGGATTCAGAAGATGTGTAGCCAGAAAAAAAACATACATATCAGAAGAAAGCAGAAAGAAGAAGTTCTAATTCCTCCCCCCTCAATATATATATAAATATGAGTGCCTGGAATTTTGGAAGAAAGTTTTTTTCTAGGATGAAACGAATATAAAATTGTATTTTAGTGATGGATATCAGGACGTGTGGCGAAAAAAGAATGAAGCTCTCAGAGAGCAGAACATTGCTTCAATTGGAAAAAATGTTGGAGGGTCTGTTATGATTTGGGGTTGTGTAATTACTAATGGAGTGGCAAGTATTCATACCCTGGATACACATCTTCTAAATCCCAATCTGTTTAATGAATTTTGGATTGTTTGTGGTGTAACATTAACTTGCATATCCTAGGCGAGTGAAGTAGCCAAATCTTTAGCGCCAATTCTTTGAGTTCTTTTCACAGAATGAAGATTGTAGGTTTCATTCCGCGCAGTTAGTTTTCTTGGTTGGCCAGAATGGATTCTATTCCGCAATAATTGCTCTGTTTTAGGTTTCTTTATAATGTATCCAACGTTAACGCATGGCTTGCGAACAAGTTTGGCTTTCCTGACGCGGTGTGGATTGCTTCAATACGCTACGTAGACTGCTCTTGTACACAAAAGGATACCTAGAACATTTATTTCGAGAGTAGTATTGGGTTGTCCAAATACCTTTTTTTGCGATTAATTTACGTAGTTCTCACTCTCTCGTTGCCTGTTACCTAACATGTGTATCGAGTGGTAGTTAGGTCTATAGCATTCTATCTAAGGTATTCAAATTATCATAAAAGGGCAAGAGATTTCGAAATGGTTCGTGTTTCACGTGTGATAAGTCTGTTTTTCCTCTTTGTTGAACTTGTGCAAATACTTTTCTTACCTGCTGTATATAGTTTCCCTATTTATATGTTGTATTAAAAACTCAAAATTACAGTATTAACGGTAAACAATAATTGCATCCAAACAGCAGTTTGACGGATATATTTCCTAGTGCAAGTCTACTCCTACTTTTGTGTGACTTTTCTTGTCGCTTACTTTTCTTGTATATATTTTTCTTTTTCTTAAATTATGTTTGTATATGACAAAATCACGATGATTGATCTTTAACCCTCGGAACGCCAAGATAAATTCATTTCACGGAACGCCAAACTGAGTCATTTTCGACCCATGTATATTTCTCGTATGAAATAAAGTACTTGTTCAAAATTAAGATATTTTAGAGTATGGGTGTATTCATTGTATTATATTTATTGCATTGTATTGTATTTGTTTATTGTATTTTATTTTTTCAAGTAGATACTACAAGATAATGAAAAATACAAATTAATACATCATATTAACCTTGTAACCATTTTCGTGGCTGCACAAAAATGTGGGTACCATGAGTCTCTTACTTATTTACACATATAAAAGTACTACATATAAAATTACCAGAATCAAACTACCTTACTCTCTCACTCTCACATGTAAAGCACATCGTATCTGTTATATTCTGATACTTGCAAATGAAGCCATTACATTGCTGACAGTATGCGGAGTACTTGTCTTTACCACTACACAAGCAGCATCGTCCACGTTTCTTCGCTCCATGATTGAGAAATTATAAAGTGTAGGTCGTTTGGAAAGAGACGTGTGATCATTAGAACCGACAACAACTTGTTATTTTAATACAAAATGACATTTACAAATAGTTACACAAAACGCCAAGATTGGGTCAAATTGACTCATGATTGATTTTCTTAAATTGTTACAAAATAAATACATGGGTTTAACGTCATTTTCTACCATAAGATTTTTGGACACGTACGTGAAGAATACACAGAATTTCACTCTTCCATTTAATAGCTAATGGACAAAAATTATATTTTGATTGTATGGGTCATTTATGACCCGATCTTGGCGTTCCGAGCGTTAAACGACCGAAAATAAGTTTTCTTTTTCTTTTCTTTTCTTTTCTTACTAAATAATCTTTATCGATATTATACACGAAACTCCAGAAACAACACAAGAAATGCACGAATTAACTCCTTTGGCCAGGAAAGGGGTATTATACGTGATGTAATTTATAGAAGTACTGTAGCACACGAGTTTCAGGGATGAATTTATCAATGTAATAGATTTACCAAAGGGAGACAAGCTTAGTAGAAAGGGAAAACGAATACTTTGGGAGGCCAGGGCCCCCAAAGCCCTCCCGGGATCGGCGCTCTTGGCCAGGACTGAACGCCGCGGCGGCTGTGTACACTTCATTTGTTTCATTCGGAACATTCTGGTGGTTTGAACGGTTTGAGCAGATGACGAGTGTTGGAATTGCTCTAACGATTTGAGCGGCTGGGTTGCTCTAACTGTGAAAATAATTTTGTACAGTTAGCGTGAAAAATATAAAAATTGGGGTGACGTTCAATTTGTACCCTACCTTGTGTGATGCCTAGATCCATAAATGGCTGATGAGGAAGCGACTGTCCTATTAAACAAATGGGGAGTGTTATAACAGTACTAGACATATACATGTAATGTACAGATCATTACGGTATTTCCAGTGATAGCACGAAAAAAATATGTTATAGCGAACAAGCAGACGCTATCACAAGATCGAATACTTAAATTTTACTGTACTTTCGTACCACAAAACCGTACCCAGAATCGACCGCGAAACCGGTCTGTTACTGTAGCTCCAATCTGACTAAAGTAGCCGCAGCTCATCCCAATACCTTGAAATACCTTCATACATCAAGCTACCAGGTTCGAACCCGTGACTCATCAAGCCAGCTCACTCATACAGTAGCTCCAGGTGACTTCTATTAGTGAAAACTAAAAAATTACTTACTCTTAAGTTTAAGAAACTACTGTTTTGGGCAAAAGTAAAAGCGAAGTTTCAAACATGTATTTATTACAACCAAATAAAAAAATAATACAATAACTAAATAACAATATGAGACGAGTATACTAATCAAAAATATAAATACTATACTTACAGTAATAAATCCAATACGTCTTCTTCACTCCTAGTAAGGTTCAATGTGGATTCTCAAAAGATCCAACATAACTAAACCCATTGTAACAGAGAGCGTCAAAAAGGAAAAACCTGTTGATTCTTTGATCATTAAAAATAATTCCACATAACTTACGACAAAAACGATTGACTTGACCGAACGATTCACAAGGTTTTTGGTGGCACTTTGTCTCTGCTCGTCCTCTTGACCGAATGATTCACAAAGTTTTTGATGGCACTTTGTCCCTGTTCGTTCGCCAAATATGGCGCTTTTGAGTTCGTGCACTAGGCTCGCGGTTCGATATTACAGAGGTTACACGTGGCCATATGACCGCTAGGTCGATGCCAAGCACGATATCCGGAATCCTTGAATTTGGGTCTTCAGCTTAAGTTAACATACTACGCGAAACTTCTTCACAGAAATCGTATATGGCTTGTTATATAATTCCTCTTTAATATATGCTTGGAGTCTGCAAGGATAAGGAACTTCACTACTAAAAATTAGGATGATGCACTTTATTGCGAAAGCCACATAATATAAGCATACAAACGCTATGAAAAACAACTTTCTCGATTATGATTAGTGTTAACTTTTATATTCAGATATAAGAAATAAAAAGAACAGAGTTCCAATCGATATAATGAACAAACTATCAAAAATGTTATAAAAAGGTTGAAAACTATAACTTGAAACGTTATTAGAAACAAAGTTATCTGCTTTAAAAATGATTCAACATATCAATTTTAATGTATTGACAGTATGTTAATTAGTCACGTGCACAGACAGAATATCTTAATTGTTCCATCTATGCTTCGCACAACCAAAGTTCTCACATGCGATAGAGGTTTGACGACAGGTTTCTCCCTATATGTGTACTTCAATGGCTTTTACCTGTGTGTTTATGTTAACAAGGCTTTTCTCCCATGCACACTCAACTAATTGGATGTTTATTTCAAATCATACACAGATCTTAGCTTTTCGCACTTTGCCACTAAAGGGGCGTATTTCATAAGATAATAGGGAGAAGCTTTTTATTCTTCTTTTTCTGTATAAATTCTTAAAAATGTTCGTTAAAAAGAAATTATCTTTCTGAAGCTTCACCAAACAGTATCGCAGTAGCGAGGAAAAGTTATATCGTTATATAATAACCACTTTATTCAATCATTACTGTACAAAGTACATTCCTACTTCTGGGAAAGGCTTCAATAACTATCACCGTAATCATAAAATATTGAACCTTTCCGGGCAACACCTTACTGAGGTACTACTCGGTGAACTCACATAAAGTTTAGACTTCACCAAATTATTTTCCGAAAACGTAAAGTAAGTTTGTATACTTGCTAGCGGCGCAAAGACAAACGTACGTGCTCGACAACTTGCGTATATTGGGCTTCTTTAGTTCGTGTCACAACTTTATTTTTATACGAGCAAAATTCTTAATTATTTATTACTCGGATGAACCTGAAAGCATGAGTTTTCCTTTCTAAGTGTTTTGAGAGTGATCAGGCAGTTTTGTTGATGTAGAGAAGAAATGAGACGTGGAGGGACTGCCTAGTAACAGAACTCCATGGAACATCTTTGTCCAAAGAGCCGTCTCTTCATAAAACCGTGACGAGAATTACGACGGACTCTCAGAACCTGAAGTCTCTTCTACTTGGTTGATTCTCGACAGGGAATCCTCAAATGACTTTGGCATCAGAATCATAGGCAATGCATTGATTCTAAAGTAACTTGCAATGCACACTGAATATATCTGGCTTATCCCGACAGTAAAATCTTGGTAGCATTCAAATGTTTAGAACTCCACTCCTCGGACTCCAAGTTTCTAACGATGCGTACCCTATTCTATAAACTGGAGCAGCGAGATTGATGTGCCCCAATCCGCAGATTGGCCAATAGTGGGGCTACAGCCAATTCGACGTAGACTGCTCTCGAGTTTACACAGTTCACCGCACATGTGCTTTTTAGCGACCTACATGGACTCTACCTAAAACAAGCCAAAAATCAATTTTTTTACGTTCAGATCATATACTTATTCCTTCTGGCTTGAAGCGCCCAGCCTCGCTGCTACTATAAGTTCTGTTCATTATCTCTTTGTAACGATTGCACTTTAAATAATTGTAAAACACATAAAATTATTAATTAGGCATTCTAGTTTATAAAGAACGTTCACAAATATTATTCCCACACAATTTTAGCTTGCAAATATGTACAAAATCGTTGCTAGGAACTTTAGATCATCTTTACTTTCTCCTAGTGTACATCACTGCCCTCTATCGGACTCCGAAATAGATATTTGCCCAATGCACAAGCAGCCACTTAGCTTTCCTTCGCAAATGTTGTTATATGATGCACTGAACACGGAAGTTGATTACCACGACGTCTTGCATATTTCTTTAATTTCCAAAGTAATAATATTAATAAATATCTAACAAGAATCCTTTAACAAAAAGTCTCTGCATACCTTCTTTTTCCTTTTTTGTGACGGATATACGTTACACAATATTTGTCAGTTAACAGCTTTGTACACTTAATAACAGAATGAGAGAAATACGTTACCGTGTTTATACTGATATTTATTTTTAAATAACATACCCTCACGTTAAAAAAACTTTTTGCTAAACTTTATATTTATATGGGCCAGTCTATTAACTTTGGACTTCTGCCCGTGACGATTCGCCTTTAGCTGTTAAGTGTTAAAATCCACACCCATGCCCATGCCCGGACTCGAACTCGGGACCTTCGAGCCGATAGCCTACCGCCGTAGACCGCTCGGCCACCCGGACGGTCCTTACGGTAAATTTGCGCACGGACATTGTTTATAAATCAAAACATGTAATGTAGTATGTATACTATACGGGAATACATATATTATATATCTTTCATTTGCTTATATTTTGTGAATATACTGATTTTCAGTGATACACGCGAATATCGAACGCCCGTCCTTCTTACAGTGAAGCTATGCACGCAAGTTCGCCAAGTATTATTCTAAAAATGTTCAAAAGATACACCCGTCAGACAACAAGGAGAAGAAAAGTTTGATTTGCTAATCTCCTTAGTCATTTTTCAAACACACAGAGACAAACAAAAAAGATGTAGATAGAAAAGAAAACAAGACGAAATACGAAAAATGTAGTTTAAGATACAATTAGTCTGCAATTCTTTTTGCATCTTAATGTTTTCTTTTGTTATCATTTCTTCTTTATTTTTGTAGTTCTTTTTCTCCCCACCAGATGTCAGCTTGTAGTAACTGAGAGTAGTTTAGGGTAAATTCTTGTTCTTTTAATTTACATACTGATTTTGATGGAACAAGGCCACCGACGGCTCAATCGAGATCTGTGGAGACAAGGGTACAAGATAAATGTTTTTCATAAACTTGTGACCAACCTGACACGCACACATTACGCATATCTTTACATTTCTTTTCTTTTTGTGTTTTAGATTTTCTTTGAACGCAGAGACGAAACAGTAATGGACGATGATCAGAAATTGTAGACGCGATCGCGGACAATTACACATTCAGAGTAAATACATTTTTATGAAGTGATGTGATTTTTTCTTTTAGGGAAAAAATATAGAGTGTCTTTGAATAACCAGAGTTGATGAGGAGATTTTATCATGAATGGAGCTAAGAGAAATGTGAGTACGAGTTTTTTAAAATGATATTTGGTTAAAAAAATACCGAATGATCATAGCTCAGCGATATCAGTGGCATAATATCAAACTAGTTACACGAAAACTGTAGTTTAACGAGTTTTTTCAGGGCTTTAGCCACTGTAGCCCCACGAAAATATACTGAATGTACTGTTGAACAGAGGAGCGACTGGTTAGACCTATAAGAAAGGTGAAGAAAGCTATGAAAAGAGCGGCTAAGGAGCCATATAATAGAATGGACAGGACCCAGCAACATTTTAGTCAAAGAGAAAATCACATTTTTGTTTCCATAGATGAATTACATGTAGTAATACGGAATTAAATGCTAACAAATGCCGTGCATGTTTGGACGAGTTATTCGGAAAGAGACAAATTCTTTACATATAGCTTAGCCCTCGTCGTATTGATAGATAACCTATATATATTGTATACGCGAATGAAGAAATGATCACTGGACGTAGATATGTGATCAAGTAAGTTTGCGTATAGGGAGAACAATATAATGATGAGAGAGGTAGGTCCTTTGCAGATGGTTTAACCCTTTCCTTTGTGATATATATACAACGGAAGGGAATAAGGTTAGAGAGATAGGACGTCAGAATTAAGTTAAAAATAACATATCGAGGCGTCATTTGTGCACAATGAATTCCTAGATTGTAAAGTAGCGTAAGATCTGAGTATCTATGTCCCAGACGGGAATGAGAATTAACGACATGATATGAACACAGTACTATAGTTTAAGAATAAAGCAGTTGTAACCTCCCCATTCGTTTGCCTTTTAGCTAACTCCAAATGGAAAAGTAGGCATTTTAATTTTATAACACAAGTACAAATTCACTTGAGATATACGATTTGTGTTAATGAAACAGTAAATGTCTTACAAAATGGAGTCCAGTTGAACGTTATCGTTGATCATTAGCCATAGGTATTGGTTACTAGAGTTAATCTTTTATTTTGTACTTTAGGAACTAGTAAGCACCCGGTTTATTTTTTTGCAAAACTACGAAAGTAAGTATATTATAAGATTATATTTTATAGATAGCTTTGGTAGAAGGTAGCTATAGGAGACATTGATACACAGCTGTAAATGTCTTCCACAGACTCACAGCCAGCAATACCTTTGCTTGTAATATAACAAGTCAATATGTTAGTGATAATCAGGAAGGACGTCAATTGTTGCCAAGGATATACGTAGACAGAATACGTAGACAAACTGTATCTTTTGCTTTGGACAAAAGATTTGTTACACGGTTCATTTGGATGTTGTTTGTTAGGAATGGAAATAAATAAGCATCAGTTTGATTTAACAAGAAATTATTTATTGTGCATAATCAAAATATATACAGAGTAGAACATTTCAACTAGTACAAGAAAAATATTGTTATTACACACAATTGATATAAACTATTAATCAATATTGTTTTGTGAGTACATACAACTGACACAACTGATACAGAAAGTGACGTCATACAAAATATTGTAATTACATACAATGAAAATATTATTATTGCAAATAACTGAAACAAAGCATTCAACAAGTCAAGTCGTATAAAATAATGAAACAATCTTGTAAAACAAAGTTCGGTCGTACAAAATATTTATCTGATACATTACAACAAAAAAGTAACGCCATACAAAATATCGTAATTATTGACAAGTGAAATAAATACAGCTGTTGGTATAATGAACTAATGTTGTCGTCTACCTTTTAGGGTACAAGTCATTGTTTTTAGGTAACTAGTGAGAAACATAATTGTGGAAGTTTGTTGTAAATGTTTTGGTGGAATACGGAAAACACTGGAGCAGTACAAAATATTTATGTGGTACATTGCAACAAAGCAATGAAGTCATATAGAATATTATGGTTACAGTCAACTGATACATAAAAGTCAACTCGTATAAAATATTTCTCGTATACTGAACTAATGTTCTTGTTTAACTTTTAGGATACAAGTTTTCATTCAAAGGTAGCATAATTGTAAAACTTTGTTGTTAATGTTTTGGTGAAATACAGAAAACAATAAAGAATACAAAATAATTTTATTGGTGATACTAACGCTGCAAGATAAAAGTTTACTTGCGCAAAAAACAGTGAAGACAACTGAAACAAAGTGTTGAACAAGCCATAGAAAATATTTTGTTGTTTCTAACAGAATGAAAACAGAGGTACAATAATATAGTTTGTGATGTACATTGTTCAAATGTTAGGACTTGCAGGGATACATATCATTATTTGAATAACTATTAAGAAACTATTAAACGTTTGAGAAAACAAACTTGATGCGTGAAGAAAATGTGTCATGTGCACAAAAATGTTACTCAAGTTTCGTTTTTGTTGATTGCAGACATATAGGATAATAAATCAGCAACTCAAAGAAAGAATATTCTGATTTACATTTCTTTAGTCAACATTGTATACAATTTGGTCATCTAACTTACAGGATACTTGTCATTGTAACACAATATTATACAGCTTACTGTTGAAAGTTTGTATAAAAAATTAAGAATACATTCCAAGTTTACACTTTTCACTCACTTTGAAAAAGGTATGGTAACGTAGCGTAATCTTCACTATTGGAATAATTTAATCGACGATGCTTATTTTCTTTCACAATGGCATGTCTTTTGCTTTGTGGTTTAGATATAATACGGTACCCTGACTTACCAGGAATATGATTTGAACTAAAGATTAGTTTGCTGTCATACTTGTCCATCACCAAATTATAATAGTGATCAAATGTTATTTTCGTAAGGGCTCGTTGAGTAACAGTAATATCACGAATTTTGTATGTCTTCGATTTTATCTGTAGCTACTTCTTTTAGTTCGTATTCATAATTCTTAGGTCAAGAAGACTTGCATTTCATGATCTTCAGGTGTTTCTAACGTTAATTCTCCAAGATAATCCCCGAGAGGTAACAATCGAGGTTCATCACAACGTCTAATATATATAATACTATCTGTGTCACAGTACAGGAGTCGCTCAATACCGACCAATGTAATGATATTGTGTTTCTGATAATTTTAGAAAAGTGATGTATTCATGGCTCGGATAATGATGCTCGGGGATTTGTGCCTTAAAGGGTACCTCATTTATTGACTAGAGGGGGTCTAGATATTCCCTGATTGATTGATTGATTGATTGTAAGTGTGACTCGATATCTGTGATGTGATTGACTGATTGTATATGAACTTGGGCGTCCATGTGGCGTGAAGAGAGATACTTTAGTTGTGTGAAATCATCGGTACGTGGCACATTTGTTTTATAGTATGGTATTTATAATTTTAAATCGAAGTGAAGGTGAATGTGAGTACGCAATATAAGAAAGTATGTGTTTTTCCTTCTGTGCCAATAGATTGAGGGGCACGAGTGACTGAAAGTTTTCCTGTACAGTCTTATTTTTACTGGACCAGTTACTCTGATCCCCCATTTTTTGTACACTTTTCTGGAGGAGTGGTATTGAGCTCTTGATTAGTAAAATCCTCACATGAGCCTGGGCTACAACTTGATAGCTGTAAGAAGGATAAGTTATGAAATTACTGATAATGTATAGTCCTATATATTGTGAAAAAATGTGAGGAAGATAAACCGAACATTTATTATTCTTGAAGGACGGGTATTAAGATAAGCCGTCCAATGAAGCTTGTATTTATTATTTAGTTTCTTTTCACGGTGAGTAAATTTATGAATATAGCTTCGTCAAAGTTGTTGGGAATAAGCGAATTTATTTCTGTAGAAATTTTTGTTCAGTAATTTATATGCTGTTAAAGGTTTTCACATTCAAAGTTGGCCCTCAGAGTTTTTGTTTAGAGAGATTTTTGCGCACATGGAATTGTTTCTATTATATGATTTATTTTTGTTTTTCCATTAATGTGTAATAAATTTTCCAATAATTTTATATTAATTCTCGTCTTCCTATTTATTTCTCTAGTTGTGAGGAAAAACGAACCTAGATTCTGACATTTGCTTGTAGCGTATGACTATCACGTTAAGCATCGATTAGTGATTCAATGCACACGGAGGAGGATGCATAGATAGTAATATTTGGTGCCTTAAAATTGTGTTGGAGGACTGGGTGGTGTTCGATGAAGCCACAGATCTCACAGCTGAATTCTGGTTTCATTACAGCATCTCAATTGGCTCATATAATTTAAGTCGAGTTTTTCACCTTTTGCACATTTTGCATTTCTAAGTGCGATACATACATTTCTAAGTGCGATACATACATTTCTAAGTGCAATTTCATTAAATTCCTGTGTATTGTTAACAACTTTGGTCTGCGGTAAATTTCTACGCTGTCCCCATTTTCTGAATAAAGAGTTCAGAAATATTTTAGAAATGTATCGTAGTCGTTCATTTCTCTTAATGTTGTCATAGTCAAGATCAATTTCCTCATGATGACTGTAATTGTGAATATACTGCCTTCTGGGAACCCACTGGCTTCTTGTTTAATTTTTGAAACGTATTTACATAAGATTTAAACAGTCCTTCTGTCATCTCCATTTCCCAGATTTCATACGTATCCAGAATCACATACCCATTTTCTAATGAAGCATGCAGTTCAGGTAGGTGTACAGAAGACGCCTTTGATTGCACGTTCCTCGTCAAAGCGAGTACAATTCCCTGCATGTAATCCATCCATATAGGCCTTTCAAAGACCAAATGCGAGTTTGGTATGTGCATTATAGGGTAAAAGCGGAATGCCAAGATCCTTGGGGGAAAAACTTTACAAAATACAAGTCCGTGTACTTGGATCAGGCATATGTTCACCTTTATGGAACTTGACTGGACCAGAAGGGAGTGGATATTTAGCCATTACCCATTGGTACAGGCTAGTGTAGTCAATATATTCAAGCATTTCATATTTGGAAATTTATATAAAGCGCGGAAACATTCCGTGCGTCCTCCTTTAAAAACGTCACGTGGACGTAATGGTTCGTGAACATTAGAACAGTGATCGAGAATAAAGATTCGGATTTCACGCGAGGTTTTTACTTCCCTCTCCCAGTCGCATTCCCAAATGGATACAACGTTTACATTACATGTATGTTTTAAAAACTCCTCCCTCGCTATGGTTGCATCATATCGACTGCTTAACCTATGCCCTTCCCCATCCAAAACCTGATCCCTGTTTTGCGTGATACAACAATGTTCACGCTAGTAACAACCGTAGAATTCGTAAGCTTTACGTGTATTCTTATGATACCCATCCAGCTTGAAATTTTTGAATTGGACTTCCTTGCCAGTTTCATAAGTTTGCAGTTTAATGTTATGTGTATGTTGCATATATTGTAACCATTGTTTGGACTTTTTGCTTTGATGAGTCCCATGCTGGAAACAAAGGCGGATTTATTGGAATGGCATTTTCCTTTAAATGACATGTGCGAAAACAATTAATTGCCGAAGCAGCGATCGTAGAGCTATGAAGAAAACATTGAAGTCCGTTTGTTTTTTCTTCAATGAGATTTGAAAATTGAATTAATGTTAGAGTAAAAATACGTACGTCGTTCTTTCAATATTCTAAGAGTTCCTGCTGAAAATCAAACGTCTTTTTACTTTGGGTACATTCACAATGCAATGCAGCAATTGCTTCCTCTCTTTTTTGGATTTGCTTTCAATATCGTAACATTCAAGTTTTGGATACAACCCTACATAATTTTGCTTTACGGTATATTAAACAAATATGGGAAATCGCCTGTTTGAGCGATTCGGCCAGACCAAGTATTTTAGGTAAGTCAGCTAATCGAACTCCCATGAACAGCAATGTATCTCGAAAGGAAATATTATTTATCGTTAACGATAAATAATATCGTTAACTGAAATATTATGCTATCTTTAGGGCATAATTTTATATCCTCTACTAATAATATGAGGTACAGTTTTGACGTTCTAATAGGTTTCGAGCAACAAACAAATTGTCAAGTACGTGATTCATAAATGTTTCCAGATTATAAAATGCAAAGTCTCTGTTTCCCTCAGAACCTCCACAAATAGTACATTTATAGGCGTCATCATGCGTATTTTTACATGAATAACAACGATGACTAACACAAATTAAATTAGGTTTGTACTCCTTTTCTTCCTTTTCATTTTCAGCTAGTAACAGTCTCCAGATCAAAAACGATATACAAGAAATCCTCTACCCGTTTTGGATTGGTTGGCTTTACAAAACAGATATGTGTTTCGCCTACATATACTGAACACAGTTTACAAAAATGTTCACCACAAATATGTTTCGACGTTCTAGTACGTTGATCGCTTTTAACACCGAATTCAGAACAAAGTTGAAAATGGTAAGATATCGATTTACGTTTTGCTTTTGTTAAATGCTTGTTAAAACATGTCTGATTTAAGCCTTTAAGTCACTATGTTTGAAGCATTGTATTTAACCTGTTCTAAAATACACTAGATCTAATTATATATTTACCACTGGCGATGATTAAGGGGTCGAGGTGGAGGGCAGTTGCCTCCCAGTTCTTAGCGTCGCTCTATATACTGTACTCTTAAAACTAAATCTATAATGGTAAAATTTTGCCTCCTAGCCATCTCCAAAATTCTACACTGTAAAACATTTCGTAGGAAAATTTACAACATTCGGTGGCAATCTGTTTTCCACCGATTTTTTACAGTGCAGCACCCACTCGATGTCAGTGGACATATTACAAGATATATGAATTGATATATTGCAAATCCATAGACCTAGTTGACTTGTTAGTCTTATTGGACAATTTCTCAGTCACGTATTCGATTGGAAACTTCGTTCTTTTTTCGTTTATCCTATGTTTTAACACTTCGAATAGAGTTTGTTGCCGCTTCATTATTAGTCAAAATTTTATCATATACAGCGCACACAAACAGAAACAAATTCAAACAATATATGATTTTCGGAAAAATAAACGAGAACACACTATATATTCGCTATTGCACGAGCGAATCCCGGCTCAATATTTGGGGGGATATGAGGGGAAGGGGATGCACAAAGTTGAAAATACCAAGAGCTCCAACTCTGGGATGAGTTTTAGTTTACTTTTGAAATAAAAAAAATCCACATTCTGTTGGAGGCGGAAGTGATCCCCCTGGCTACGCCTCTGCGCTATTGTTACATCTTGCTTAACTAACTTCTGCACGGAACAATTCCATCTTCTAGTGGTGTAAATCTAAAGTTGTTTTAACAGTTCTGTAACCAGCATTTGGCGAAGATTTTAAAAAAAATAATTTTTTCGCATTTACCTGAGAGAAAAGTGCTCTCTTTCTACACTGTTTTCATTATGAATTATTCTTGCTTAGAAATGCTGTATCGGTGGACCAAAAGAAATTGATATTGGAGCGAGCGAGGAAAGAAACAAATAGTCGTCAAAGACTCTTGAAATTGTTTTTAAGACAAGGAAAAATTTGAAACTGCTTCTGTTATAAAACAATATATATAAGCGTAGAAATAACGATGTATCAGAATAAGAGTAGAAAGTAGTTTTTAGGAGGGGGTAGAAGACAGTGGCTACTAATGATCAAATTAGAGGCGATAGACATCAATGAACCACTAATACACCCCAAGAATTTCATATTTCCAAAGAAAAAATATATGGAGGGAAGTTACTCCCTTTCCCCCTTAAACGCTGCTCATGATACCAGAGATGGCATGGGTCAAAGAATAAGTGACACACTATCCGCCGTGACCCACTACCTGCTAGGGCTTTCTTAACTCATGACCTACATGAATTCAATCTTCAAGCGTCATTGACTGCGACCCACGACCCACCATAACTAATTCGGCCCTCAACCCACCGGAAGCTTCTTTTGGCCCATGACAAATGACTTCAGGGTTCAAATATTCCATTTTCTTCTCCATCCAGGGACCACAGGTTCTAGCTTAGAACGTCACTTCAGAAAACTTATTTGACTCACAACTCCTGACCAGAGGATGGAGGGAGACCGGAGATGTGGGTCAAGTAAATTTCCCTGACCGAAGTTCTAAGCTAGTCTCTGGTCTGTGGATGGAAAGAAAATGGAACTGCGAGGACACGTTTGTTTTGAGCCGAATGACACTTTCAGTGGGTTGAGAGACCAATTGGTGATAGTAGAGGGTGGGTCGTGGGTCAAGCGCGGGTCACACTATGTATGGTGGTTAAAGATTGAATTAGAGTAGGTCGTGGTTTAACAAACTTCTAGCAGGTGGTGGGTCATAGTGAATCGTGGGTATTGTAGGTTATGCGTCGACCATTCTTTGACCCACCCCATCTCTGCATGAAACAAGGTATAGTAGCTTACTATCCACCTCCTTCAAAAGGCACCCCTGTGTCTACCCTCCGTTATTGCGAACCTGCTGGGAGTTTGTGCATGGGCGATGTTTGGGTTTCTTTCCTGGGGGACAGATTTTCCGGGGGTTCACCCGCGGGAATTGTTTTAAAAGTTAACACAAAACTCGTCTTTGAGCATTTTTTGGGATTTTTTTTAGCAAATTTTTATTTATAAAGTTGGGATTAAATCCCCCCATGATACCCCGTAACTCGGCCCGTGAAGGTGTGGTTCGTTGTTAAAAACTAAGCTTTGTTTAACCCAATTGTTTTAAGCTAGTGATGTGACAAACATATCATAGAGAGAACATCATCAGAAACACACATTCACGACCAAGGGGCGTAATGATAGCCCCCATGGTGCGGGGGCATCTTTTTCGGGGGCTCCCTTTCCTCTAAAGTTAATGCGCTAAGAATTGGGGCCCCTTATTCTGATATTGCGGGAGACTCATATTCTGCTTTTGTTAAGGGGGCACGAACTTTCCACTACGCCACTGGCACGACCACAGGATTTTTTTCAGGAGAGGGGACAAAAGATGCACGAACTAAAAGTTCTTGTAACCTTTATAAACAATAAAGGATTATAATTGGAAAACAAAGTATCGATAACACCATGAAAAATTAACTGCATTGAAATGTTGTGTAACACAAAAGCACTTGTGTGAGCAGGAACGGCGCTAACTTCCCACAGTTGGGGTGGGGGCACAGAAGGGGCATAAGATTGGGTTGGGGTAATTCAAACACAATACAAACTGTGTAATGATAATACAAAGTATTGCATGTCATCTACGATATCTGAGGGACACAAGAAGGGGACCGAGGGAAAATTTAAGGGGAACGTTCCCCCCTGGCGCGGTCCCTGGTAACAGCCTATACAATTTTACAATTTCAAAAATCCAGGTGGGGCAAGGCAATGAATGACTCCCTCCCTCTTTCTCATTGCGGGCGTCCATGGATAGTATCCACTGGACTGGATACACATTTGATTGGTAGCTAAACAAACCGAGCTAGTACTTACTTGTTTCCACCGTTTCGGTCTGCAACTCTGTTCTTTCTTCATCTTTCATTTTTAAATTTTAATAGCTCAAGCAATGTTTGCTGTCGCTTCATCATCGTCTAAACTAAACTCATTCAAATCAAAATAGGGAATGTTGAGAGCTTGAATGAGGACTGAACATATTCCCAGCTAGTTAACTACTACCCACTGTTCCAGGCAGATTGGCAGAACTTTATGCGCTACAATCAAAATAAGTTTACTCTAGTGGATAAAATGTGAACAATTGAGCCATATCCTTTCTTCGTCTCTGTATTGGTGAGAATAATAAAATATTTTTAAAATATGTATCCTCTTTCATGTCACGACCTCATTTTACCATGCCTTCTCGCCAGCGAACCCCAAAAGTAATTTTCTTCTTTATAATAAGCGGTTTGTTTCCCATTGTATGAAATATACCAAGTGCGTAAACATGAAACCGGAATTTATGTGCAGAAAAGACACAGTGATTGGATGACAATGCTAAGAACTATTTTATTCGAAGTATTGGTCATCGCTAGCGATACATTTCTGCCATCGTTCCGGCAATGTGTGGATGCTAGACCAAAAACACTGCCTCTTGTGCTGCAAACCAGTCATGAAGCCATTTTCGTAAGATGTGAAGCGCTGGTCAGCAAGTGCGTGTCCCATGGAAGCAAATACATGAAAATCGGAAGGCGCCAAGTCTGGTGAGTAAGAAGCATGCGGAAGGATTTCCCAGCCAAACGTCGCAATCGTTTCCTTGACCGGTTTTGCTGTGTGGGAGGGTTCATTATCGTGAAGCACAATCACATTATGTTGTCTTTGGTCATATTCTAGTCGTTTTTCACGCAAAGCTTGATGCAAATCGATCATTTGTTGTCGGTAAGGCTGGGTATTAACGGTTTCGCGAGGTTTCAGCAGTTCATAATAGATCACTCCCTTCTGATCCCACCAAACACAAAGCATCGTCTTCCGTCCATAGCGATTTTGTTTTGCAGTCGATGTCGCCGGTTCTCCTGGAGTTACCCATGATCTTTTACGCTTAGGATTCTCGAAATAGATCCACTTTTCGTCACCAGTTACAATTCGATGGATAAATGATTTCCTTTTGTACCTGGCGAGCAGAATTTCGCAAGTGGTTTTTCGGTTTTCCTGCTGTCGTTCAGTCAATGCATGTGGAACCCAATTTCCCACCTTCTGAATCTTGCCCATGGCTTTTAAACGTATGGAAACTGCTTCTCATGTCACATTTAATTGATCCGAGAGTTGTTGTTGCGTTTGAGCGTTATCCTCATCCAACAAACTTGCAATTCGCTGTCTGCAAACTTTTTCGGTGGTCTTCCACGTTCTTCGTTTCTCACGTCAAAATCGCCAGTTTTAAATTTTGTAAACCACACATAGCACTGTGACTTACCTAGAGCATGATCACCGGAAGCTTCGACAAGCATGCGATGCGATTCTGCAGCAGTTTTCTTCAAATCGTAACAAAAAATCAATGCTGTCCGCACATCGTAGTTTGTAGTTACAAATTGCGCAATGTTCAACGCTATTAAACACTACATTATGACATGAAACTTGGCTGGTTGTGAGTTGCAATTCGTTATTATCAGTCAAAACAAGCAAGTGGCGCGCGCCCAAGGACACAGTTTTACTGTAACCACAGTGACATGTAACGCCGTCTATGCACAAATTCCGGTTTCATATTTACACACCTGGTAAACTCCTGAGTACTGAAGACTTCAACACTCTCTCTTTCTCTCTCTCTCTCTCTCTCTCTCTCTCACACACACACATGTATATATATTTGATCTACACTGGTTTATTAATTTGTATAATTGAGAAAGAGACCTGTAAAAATGAAAATTTTCAAGGTATTTTCATGGAATTTTCTACAATTGTTCACAAAACCCTTATGTTTTAAGACAGTGCAAATAATTTTCCAAAAATTTAATTTTAATCCCCCTATGATATTCTCCATACGAAAGCTTTGCTTTTATATACCAAAGGTAAAATAAAATAATGGCTGAGCAAAGCACTACAATTTATTTTTAAAAAATTAAAATTTTAAATTTTACAAAAATTTACGTTTGCAAAAATTTTAATTTTTTAAAATAAATTGTAGTGCTTTGCTCAGCCATTATTTTATTTTACCTTTAATCCCCCATTTGGAGGCTTAATTCAAAAGTGATCATCGGTTATGGGAATTCAGAGAAACACTTTTCCTTGTCGAATTTGATTAATTACCAAAATGTTTACTCAGATGGTGATTCCTGTCAATAAATATTGTATCATCCCACAGTCTGGAACTGCAATATTTAATAAATAGAAATCAATGTCTGACTTATTCTTGGCAATTAATAAATTTAGGCAAGGAAAAATGCTCCTCTGAATTAACATTGATTTTCCCAGAAGTTATGTTTAGTTTTTAATTTGAACCCACAAGACCGTAGTTAAAATTTAGTTTTGGAAAATTATTTTCATAGTGTTAAAACATTATGATTTTGTGACCAATTCTAATAAATTTCATGGAAATATCTTGAAAACCTTCGTTTCTACATAACTGTTTCCCAGTTACACGAATTACTAAAGAGTGTACATTAAAAATGTGGTATTTAGGATAAGGATGGCACCTAACTTTTAACATAGAACTGAAAATGGCTCGATAATGTGTATGACGAAAATTGAACCGAATATTTTGAAACTGGTTAAATCAACAGAGGCTCAGATTTCGCGCTAACCTAGTAAACTTATGCAATATTTTAATTCTTTTTGTGTTTTTTAATTTTGTGCAACATGAGCTTTTCATTTGAAAACATGATAGTTTATTTGCTGCATTTGACAATAAATACCCTAATTATATTGCCGGAAAACTATTCAACAAATTACATTATCTTTAGTAATTATAAAAACAAGCAAAATGGAATTTCTTCTTTGAAATGTATTAGGTTTAACCTACAAAACCTTAATTAAATATATTTTTTCACCTTCCCTCGCGACCTCCTCGCAGACAACCCACGTTCAGAAACCCTGGTTTACATTAATGAAAATATGTATAACGAAAATTCAAAGCTGTTTTAGCGTTAAATGTTGAGCTCAGAAGTAACATGTAGCCTATATTTGCCCCCTCTTGCCCCCGGAAAACTGATGTACCCCTGCGGTTGCGCCACTGGTGGTGATAATTATTTTTATACAATGCTTAGAAATTACATTGCTTCAAAAATAAGCAAGCTGGTCTTGATATCATTAACGTCATTTATTTTCATTGTCTCTTTTACTTATTTTACTCATACGTATATAATAGCACATATTGTTCACGTCACTTTTGATGGTAACTGAGGAAGTACAACATATTGTTAAGGAACATTAGGTCCTACTATTGGTGTTTTATATCTTTAGCACATTAGAGTCAATATGCATTATTTATAATTTTCGTGGCTTCTCCACGAGCCCCCCGAATAAAATCTTATGGAAGAAACATTGTTTGTTTTGTACCTATGGAGACCCCATTAACCACTTGAATTTACCTCAACATAGCCGAACTTATTAAGAAATCTCCTGTGATACAAGCAACCCGTTAAACAGCGGTATTTTAGCGCTTTTGTTAATTTGAAACATGCTATATCCCGTCTACTACGTGGATGTGAAGCATATAGCACACCTATAAGCCCCTGACCAAGATGGGTCGCCGGAATAAGCGCGAAACGGAATAAGCGCGAAAGGAAGTAGCGCGAAAGGAACAAGCGCGAAACGGAACTAACGCGAACGGAACAAGCGCGAAAGGAAGTAGAGCGAACGGAATAAGCGCGAAACGGAATTAGAGCGACTGGAACTAGCGCGAAACGGAATTGGAGCGACAGGAACAAGCGCGAAACGGAACAAGAGCGACAGGAACAAGCGCGAAACGGAATTAGAGCGACAGGAACAAGCGCGAAACGGAACTAACGCGAACGGAATAAGCGCGAAACGGAA
>JAGDQP010020910.1:0-32524 GCA_022664845.1 Lepisma saccharinum | reverse complement strand
ATAAAATCTCTGCGCAGTCAATGTCCAAACTAATGTCTTTTTCTCTTTTTTCCTGTCTCCAGTATTTGTCTTCCGTCATCCACTCTCTTCATAATTTCTTCATTATTCATCATCTGTGTCCGACAATCTTTTCCAACTATTCTCTATGCCCACATTCTGAAGGTTTCCTATTTTCTTCCTTCAGTGTTTAAAGTCCATGCCAATATATCACAACACCCCATACGAAACATTCTATTCTTTCCCTAAGTCGTGTTTGATTGGTTCACAAGAGAGAGTCACCGTTTTTGTGAATGTCTCTTTCACCATTCTTATTCTCGCCTTTATTCCCCCCTTTCTTTTTCACACTTCACATCCTCACTTATTTATAATAATTCCCACATACTTAGTACTGGATATTTCCTCTACTTCCTTTCCTCCAATTTTAATGTTTGATGTGATTCCATTTGTTTCAATTACCATGAGTTTACTTTTCTTTACGATTTCAACCACAGCTCCTGTGCACTTGTGTTAACGGTTTGTTATCTCTCGCTTATACAAGAAGAAGAAAAGCGGAGAGTACAGGGTGTCCAAGAAAGGTGATTTCTCTCCCATGTATTTAATATTTTGAAAACTCCTATAGCTTGTGGATTATTTCCGCTTTTGGTTCGCAATTTTTCTAGTTGTTGTATAGTCCTTGTTACGAGTGCAAACTCAATATCTTCTCTTCTTTAACAAAATGAACTTAACCTCTTCTTTCTCTGTACTCTTCACTTGACTTTTCACCCATAACAAGTAGTATATGATGGCAGCTAACCGCTATCAAAGCTCCAATCAAAAAGCGAAAATAATCCGCAAGTTTTAGCGGTTTTTGGAATAACAAATACATGGGAGGAAATGGAAAAGTTAGACTTTAAAATGTGTATAACGGAAAATCACTTTTCTTTGGACATCCCCATTCTCTTCAAGCATGTCTCTTCTGCTTCTTCTCGTCACATCTTGAGTTGACCTTAACACTTTCTTTCTATTAACTAAAACATCGTATAATTGTCTGTCTAAAGATTTCAAATCGATTTCAGAAATCGAATCACTGATCCTTCATTTTTCCTTTCACAGGACACTCCGTTCAGTATAAAATTATAATCAGCTCACAAGGTTTGTAAGCACATTCTCACCAACCATGTCACTTCCTTACCTGTTGGATTTGGATGGGAGGAATTCAACATCCGCACGCCGATTTTACTCCCTTCTACACACCAGAGGAATTTGCAGTTATGGTAAGTGAGTTTTTCTGCATTGTCACATTGTATTATAGATTAGAAATTAATGTACATTAAAACTAAATATAAAAAACCGTGGCACATGCATCACATCACATGTTGTATACCAAGTCCATTACTTGATCCAAATTACTTCTCCACACCTGTGGGGTTTTATTAAAGGCGTGTACTGAAGCACCTACAGTACAGCATTGGGTACCACCTCTGGGGTACTTTGAGCAGGTACTCTGATGTTTGTCGATTTTAGAATATTTTGCCTTTGAACCTGAGTGTATTCAGAGAATGCTTCATCATCTGAAGCTACAGGTATTCCGTTAATAAACATTGTTCCTTCTGATGATTCACTTTGAATTTTAATGTTATCGATTCTATGTTCTTTAGAAGATTCGGAGGAGGTTTCTGCTCTTCTAACAGTTGGGGTCTTTACCGCCAGTTTAGATACTGGCGACGTGACTACTTCATCAGTTTTAGTATCAAACACAGAAACATTTCTCAGTCTTTCGCACTCTCTTGTAACTTGTACATTGTTAGGCCTGTAGCACAATTTTGGCATTGCAATATCAGACATTACTTTGAAAGAATTTATGCCTCTGAACCAGCTCAAAGAAACATACGCCATTTCTGATGCAGAGAGTCTATCAGACAGACAGACAACTCCTCTCTAAAGAGTTAACCCTTGAACGTTATGATAAGTTACTGCCCAGCATAAAGTTAATGGGAGCTGTTCTGAAGTGATTCTGGTTTTCCGTTTCCCATCGGTTTGATATCAACCAAACTATTTGCAAACCCGAGTATTTCGATGTCAAATCGTAACCATACTCGTTTTGGAAGATCTCCTGGTTGATGTTGATCTCTGTAGAAGAACATAAATTCTATTCTTTCAATAGTACCTATTGCCCTATTAAGTAAACCACGAGATACATCAATATTTCTTCGAAGCATGACTCTCGCACCAATTGCAATTTCGAGGTCATACGCTAGTCCACCTGATTTGCTTTTTACAGTTTCAATGTGCTGAGTTTCGGCTGGTTGTTCAGCGTTTTCGTCTTTTTCATTATAAATATCTATGGCTTTGAGTTTATAATCCCAACGTCTTCATCTGCTTTTACTTTATCCAGCTTTTTGTTGTTGTTGTGTGCATCCACTTGTTTATTGGTTGGGTATATATGAAAACTATTATGAATTCTGCATCTTTTGAATATGTTCTAATAATTCGAGATGCAATTGTTGGTAAGTCTTTCTGTGAAAATTCTCCTACTCTAAGTCGATTTAGCGTCTGATTAAAATTTTCTTCTTCTTGCCTTTTGTTTTCCTTTAATTCGAAGAAGCTGAATAAGTGCCACAACTTAACCTCAAAAGTGTTTTGGGTTGTTTATAAAGAGCAGATCCTCTGGGTTTAACTGGTAAAGATCTTCAAGTAGAATGATGTTCACTCCACCAAAGAATTCACTTTTTCGTTTACATTCTTGAAGTCTATCATTCACTGCTTTGATCTTGTCATAAGAGATAATTAAACATTCATCAATTACTTAATACCCATTCAATATTGAGCCATCCTTCCCAATACTCAGTGACCGTCTTTTTATTAAATTGAGGAGTCCAGAGATTATCGTCGCTGTCGTTTCGCAATGCAAAAACACTATAAACTGTAATTCCTCCGATATTGTTTTTGCTGCAACAGTAGTTCGTGCACATAATTTTTAAACAGTTGCGTTCAGTTTTGATGCTTTTACTATCAGAGTTATAAGTTCTACTAAACATCGCAGAAGGAATGATTTTCCGATACCTGCTCCGCCAGTAATGAAAATACGCAAGAGGTCTTTCTTGTTGTTGTGAATATTTTCACGTATAATGTCTTATAATTCTTTTTGATCTGAACTATTTTTTTTTTTACATTTGAAAGGTGATCTGAAACACCTTCTATTTTTAATTCGTCATAATCATTGATCTCCTCATAATCATTATGTCTTCAATATACCAGGGATCATTTTCAGGAACTTCTGATAATTCAACCTGGAGATGATTACTTTTCTGGCTCGATATATTCAGACGAGTTACAGCAGATTACAGTTCTTTGTATTGATTTACCATCTGCTCGTAATCGGTTGATGGTAAGTGGTGCATGAACGTATCTTGTATTTTGGAAAGCAGTTCTTCTTCTTTACGGAAATGGCAGAACAATACCAGAAGACAATATTAATATGTTCCTGTTTTTTTTTTTTTCAAAGTCAATAGTTGGAATCTTCAGTACTGCAGGTTGTTTTCTCCTGGCCATTAAGAATCCGTTATGAACAGCGGTTCTCGGTCTAAGTTGACTATTTCTGTACATTTCGGCATCATCGTCTTCATCTGAAATGTCTCTATCTGCCGTTTTGTTGCCTCTCTTTTCAACGTCTCATCTCATCTGGTCTCATCTCGTATTTCTCGAAAATATTCTCAGTCAACTCATCGGCTGCTCCAGTCAGTAATTTCTTGGGTTTTATGAGTCTTGGTCGATCTTCAGATTGACGGAAACAAACCCACAAGTCCTAAGCTTCAATGGGAGTCTGCAGATATTTACTGCTGTTATTTGTGGTCCAATTTCTCTCTGCTTAGAAATCCTTTTACAAAATTTTTGGAGTTCTCGTTTTGTATTGAGTAACGGACATTTTAAGTTTCGTTCTGAGGTCTACATAATCAGATTCCTCTGGAATGCCACAAAACATACTATTTTTAAGAAATCGTATCTAATGAAGTAATCCAAGAACTACTGTATTGAAAATGATGGTATAAAAAAGTTTCTGCAGGCAGTTAATAAAGATATAGCTGACGATACAGACTGGATATTTTTCGAGAAATTTAACTTTCTCATCGACGTTCAGTATTCTATGCTTTATTGATGATTCTGGCCAAATTCTAAATTCAGAAGCGGAATCAAAATTTGATTCTAGTTCATGTCGCTAGAGCTTAATGTAAGAAACCACCATGGGTTTCCGAACTGCGAAATCATAACTGTCATATCAAAATGTGCATTCTTCCAGTACGCACGAATTGAACGAACATTCGACATGAAGATAGAATCCGAAAGTCGGAGGATACCTTCGTCGTTTTGTTCTCTTTGTTTTTCCACTGCTGTGTTTGTTATATGATTATAAGTCCTAAGTGTGTATTCTGATGATTCTATTCAATACTCGACTAGCAGATTAATAACCATAAGATAGATTTACCACGTATTGTATATACGTAAACAATAGGTCATCTTAATGTTCGATGTTGATTATGAGAATATGTTATTCTTACCACAGGAGAATACTACTTCATACAAACTCAATGTTGAATACAGTCCATGTTCATAGGTCGCCCGTAAATGCTGGACTCGATATAAGTTACAATATACCAGTTCTTGAACGAAAACTATGCGATATACATGCATCAAACATAACGACTTGACGACCACTTGTTTTCATACAACGTGGCATAAGACAAGAGCATATTATCTATAAACAATGAATGAAAAAAAGACAGATGCAATAATTGTGGATGATTCAAATAACGCAGTAAGTCACTTGTATATTGGCACTTCTCTTAACCACATTTCCGCTGATGGACTTAACATTAATACTATCTGCTTTTATCACATCTAACATGGCCGACGAATACTTCTGCCAATTTTCTCCAAGAAAGATACCTTCAGTAGTGAAAAACTAGCTCCGGTGTCATACAATGCGCTAGTTGTTATGTCACAGACTTCAATCTGAATGATGGTTAATTCCTGTTTCTTATCAACAATTATTTCACACTTGAAGACTCTGTTGATGTAGTGATCGTTTCGGTTGTTTGTTCTTCCGATTGGATATAATTAGTATCAGAAACACTCATTATCCCTGCGTAATCATCATTTCACATTGGCTGTGTGCTTTCTTTGGAGCTGGTCCCTACCTCTCCGTTTACAGGTAAAATATGGATGTTGCATCTCTTCTATCTACAGTCGAATAGTTGGTGCTGGTCATGAGTGTCTACGTAACAGTGACAAAATTTACTTCGGTCTCTTTTATCTTCTCGCTTGGAATATCTGCTATTGTTATAGCCTGTAAATCTTCTGTTGCTATTGTTTAAATTCTTATTCCATTTCTTTTGGTTAAATCTACCAAATCTTTTGGTATCAAGTCTACCTTGATTCTCAAAACTATTAGATTGGATACAATTACTATTTTTAGAGCGAATGCCACCCTGCGCTCCAGGAAAATCCAACGATCTCTGAGTGGAATTATAATTAGTGCACGCCAGCATCTTCCTGAGAGCATAAGGTAAATGACCTTTGTTTCTCGAAACAATCTTGATCAGTGACATTTGCGTCAATCGGCGCTATTTTGGAGATGAACTGTTCTACCTCTTGTCACTAGATAGATTTTCTTAAGAAAACATATTTCCAAGGGAACAAGATTAATTTCAATCTACATATCTTAAACACATTTCAACACATGAACATTGAGTAGGATGTGACCGTAATTTCTGATACATGAAATAGTTTCGGGCTACAGTTAATAAATATGTAAAACCCACCGAGACAAATGGCTCTGTTCCTGCTCCTGTAAATGAAATTATGCAGAACTTAGCAATGACCACTACAGATCAAAGCATGCCAGGCGTGATAATTTGTAGATTCATTTTTAACTACAATACAGACTTTGACAAAGAGTTTGTTCTAAATTTACAAAATTTCGGAACAGTATCTGACGGTGCAGAGTAAGAGGATATATTTGGGAACATCAGAAGTCAAGTACAAAGGGAAACGAAAACAATTGATTAAATTAATGGAACCTTTCGCAAGCAAAGTTCTGCGGGACCTAACTTAAAGGATCACTGTGACGTTGTGGGTCATTTCTACCATTGCTTGATTCTAGTCAAATACCCAACTTGTGGCCCAGGGATGGTCACCTACAGCGATAACTCAATTAGCACCCGCACCAATATCCTAGAGGGTTCTCACCCAAATCTGGCAAATCAGTTGCCTTTCGCTCTGTATCTCGGGTTTCTTAGGGACTCCAGTCCTTGTTTTTGATCTGCCAGGCTCTCGGAGTGAGTCATGATGAAGCGACATTCCTGTATTTTTCTTCGTATGTAGGGAGAGGAAGCGACCGGGCACGAACAGCTCCAAGGGGGTGGCGAGAGTGCGCGGGGCAACAAGTTCCCTAGCACTAATCGTAACCCTATTCCCAATACAGGACGAGGGTAAGCGTGAAGGACAGGCCGACGAAGGCTGCTACCAGCAGCCCAATCGTCTCTTTCCGTTCTCCGCCAGCGCATGGACCAGACTGTTCTTGATGGTCGTCATCACCCCGGTACGGCGATGATGTCGTGATCTGGATGTGTCGGGATCACGAGATGTCGTGAGCTCTCTATCCAGTAAGCGGCTCGCCGGATTGGGTTGGACATAATAAATGTTTATAAGAGAGCTGACCCAGAGGCGGTTAGAGCCTCGAGGTTGACAACTCGGCACGTTTAATGCCCTGAGCGGCTGGTGTGTATGTGGAGCTGAAAATGGATTGATGGATGCCTGTCAGCATTGTGGGAACCTTGTCCTGGCCTCTTGCCAGCTCGATGCTTCTGGCGCCCTCTGTCCATTCGCAGCAGCAAACGCTGTTGTTTGTAGTGTTCTGGGGATGTTGTCACGTCATATCTGCTCCTATTTCTGCGTCCGGCTGTGTGCTGTAGTAGTATTTCGTTGTTGATTTGGTTGAGTGCCCTCTACGAGTTGAATAATAAGGAGTATTATAGTTTTCTGGATCGCTCAGTTTGACCGTCTCCTCAGCCGACTTTGGTGGGTACAGCGTTAATTATCCTGTGGTAATTCTCGCCGATTTTATCAAATCTTTTCGTTTCTTCTGGCAAACAACTTCTGATACGTTAATCATGAATGTGCTTTACAGACACATTCACTTCCTCTGACCGTCATCCACTGTTCCTTAACTTGGTATATTAAGAACAAGCTCTCTTTCCTATTTTTATTGTTGTTAAAACTGACCTACAAATTGATACCCGTCATGCTTTGTAAATTCATTGTAGGACCTGTATAATTTTGGTTCAATGGACCAAGGGCAGGATCATTTGTCTCAGTGCTTTTCACATAAAAATGAAAGCCAGAAACTGGTTCAGGTATCAGAAACGTCCTACTCAATGCTCATTTCTTAAATTACGTTTACAATACTTTCTGGATTAGTAGTTAACTAGTTCCATTGCAAATACCTTTCTTAAAGGAAATTTCTCTGGTGATATATCAAACTACCAAGCACATGGAATTTCTTTCAAATGCATTTATTTCTGAGTTGACGGAGGAACATGCTAACTTATTCTTCTATTCTGTAAAATTATTTCACTTTCGTGTCAAACAGATTAGCTATCAGCAACTGGCTAGGCTGATGCGCCTTCATGAAAGTAAGATTGACTTCTCTATGCATCTCCGTAGTAAATTGATTCTGTTTACAGACCAAAAGTTTATTTACTACTATATTGGTAGGATGAAATTACTGTAAAAATGTGGCTTCGACTTCTTCAAACGTGCTACTGCTATCCTTAATTGTCCTGAGGCATCCAATGCATGAAAAGTTTCCTTCTTCGCGGAACAGGATTAAGAACAAACTGTTTAATATCAACCAACTTTAATGTATGATTCGCACAAGTGAAACACTTTTCACGTCTACGTCCTTGTGCTCTTATATAATTGTCATCGTCAGAATACCAATCTGGTTGTTGTGCATTGTTGTACCTCCAGGTCCTAACATCTACAAACATGAGTTTTCTGTTGTTAATATTATTATGAATTTGAGTAGAACTGGGACAATGAGATTTTCTTTGTGTATGTGGTTCTCCACTACCACAATGTCAAGGTGTATGCCCTGACCTATTGTTGTTTCGGTGGATGTCATCTACAATCTCACATACTAACGCTTTCATCGTGAACGCTGTTGAACGTGCAAAATGACCTTCTTCTCCACAGAAGAAATATTTTGCTTCGAAACCCGGACAACTTTGTCTGACATGAAACTCTAAACAACTCCATCATACGTACTGTCTTTAATGGAAGTTAGTTTTGTCTCATGTGTAGAGTTTTTGCTAACCATTTTATAGGTTAACTGACGAACCGTTACTTCCGTACGTTTGGGTGATCTAAGTAGGTTTGCATGTTTATCAGCTTACTCCATTGCTAAGGCTAAATTCAGTGTTTATGTTAACGTGAACTCTGATTCCGAAAGTATCCTTCGTCTTATGTTTTCATTGTGCATCCCATACAGTAACTGATCCCTTAGCATCATTTTCAGAAATCAACCTTAAAAACAATGACTTATTTGTCGTTTCATCTCTCTAACGCATTCTATGGCTGTTTCATGAGGCTTCTGGTTTAAGAAGTGATAACTGTATCTGGTCACTATTTTGTTGGGTTTTATTCGTGTATACTTGCAACAAGACTTCTCTTAATTCCTCAAACTTCTTAGATGACACTAATATTGGCAACACTGCATTTTGTATTTTTTCATACGCTTTTGAACCAATCATTTCTAGAAGTTCACTTGATTTTCTGATATCATCCACTTTGTTTGCGGTACAAAAGCACTCAAACATATCCAAGCACAATTTGATATTCCCTGATTCAGTATCGAAGGGTTCCAAAGGTAGTGAAGCTGATGCCTTCTTCCTCGGCTTTCCAAAACTGCGCCAGTTGAAGAATGTTAATATATCGTATTGCAGTCGCCGCTTAACTTCCTTATAGGTAATCTTTGGTCTACTTCAGTGTTGATCTATACTTCTCGTAAATAACGCTTTCTTCAGAAAACATCAACTGTCACAACACATGTACAATTGCACTATGTTCCTTGATCCCAATAACTGCAGAAGTCGTCACTACTCCAAATCGATCAACAAAAGGACCTAGTTGACACATTGCATTTATCCTCCAACCGAGATCGTCGTTACTTCCTAAATAGAGACTATTCTGGTCTCGACTACCGAATCACAGTTCACTCACGTAACGGTGACATGTCTTAACTACAAAAAGGTATTTTTTCTTCTAAACAACCTAATACTTGATCACTTGAAAAGAATCAAATTCAATTCAATAAGAATAAACTACTTTGTTCCTATCTAAACCAAAAGGGCCTATTGTTGAAATATTAAATACTTTCATCCCAAGTTAGTTTCAGTGCCGCACAGCAAAAGAAAAAGGTACTTCAAAAATCAAAGTACAAATAATTCGATATGTACATTTTAGTGAAATCTAACCCAGAAAGAAATGCTTTCAATATGGTGTCGTGGATATTTAAAAACAGAAACAAAACATATCCCCTGATGGTACTTAGATTCGAATCATTTATGAAATGCTGTTTGAAATAACAATTTCCTTGTGTTTTAGTACGCACTTGTGTAACCAAAATCCAAAAGAGAACAGACCATTGGTCAAGTGGCTGTGGCTGCAGGTGGATCGGAGTTTATGGATGATGTAAGTCCTTTGTTTTTACACATATTTGTTGTAAAGGCAGACTATAAAAACGAGAAAATGGTTGGAAATCTGTCAACTCCGTAAACTGTCACACACACACCAATAAATACTTAAATGAAATAGGCAGAAGTAACGTACAAGTCAAGTTAAGAGGGGTACAGGCTACAGCACCAAGTTAAAGTAAGAATTGCACTTTGTATTTTTAATTTCCTTTCTCGGTAAAAGTGCTTGTCTTTGTGATTGTATTTATAACAACACTCAAGAAAATGTTAGCAGAGATCGTTCAAGGAATGTCCTAAAAGTGTTGCAGTGTAGTAGACCATACACGAAAGGACGGCAGTGGTTTGGAGAATGTTGACTCTGTTACAGACCAGTCAGGAGCCACTCAGGGAACTCTAACTAGGTGCTCTATCTATAGTGGTTTTCTCATAATAAAGTAGTTCATATCCTTCTATCTTGTAATCATGAGTACTTGTTGCTAATTTTCACTTGGCCTATTCTAGACGACTTCTAAGAATATTATCTTATTTGCAAACACAATACTTTTTTTGTTCAAAACGACAGTAGACTGCAAAGAAAAGAAAAAGGATTTACACTTGTTTCATGTAAAGCAAGAAAAGATTATATCCCAACTCTGCTTGAATAAAAAGTTGTTAATAATAACGTATTATTAAGGATTATTTTCCTGAATATTCTAATATTAATACTTACTGAGAAATATGCGTTTCAAGTACCTCAGATGCTGCTAACGGTAATCTGTAATCGCTATAATTTAGCTAGAAAAGTAATAATTGAAAAATAATGAGTATTACTGTACAAAGTACTATTGCAAAGTTTACAAGTACTTTGATTGTGAAATGATGTTGTTAGCTATTGAATGATTAGTACTACAGATGTATGGTTGATTGATGTGTGGTGTCAAAATTAGACTATATTTCACCTCAATATGTCTTCACTGCAATCAAATTTAGTGTTTATTCCTAACAAACAAATTTATTTTATTATATTTTTCTTAAGAAAACCTTATATATGTTAAAATATACACAGATAAATTGACAACCTGATACTCGAACCCGGATCTCCCAGGACATTTCTTGAAATGCGAAAAAGGAATTATACTGTATGATACATTGACAAATTGCTCGAGATATCTAAAGTTAGAGTAACGAGGAGTTACAGTCAGAAGAAGAAAGATTTGTAAACTATCTTCTTGCAGAGAATCAGACATTGAACGACTCGCCGTGCAGATCTGCTATTGGTAGTAATATTGACTCTATTTGCTCAGCTGTACGAGCTGGCTCCCTCAGTTTAATTCTGTGTTCTTGTATCTTTTGTTTTAACTGTTCAGCAACATCAAATGCAGTAAGGACTATCCAAAATATATTTTCCGTTCTCTTGTATGGTTCTCTATGCTTTCAATCAGTATAATTGCGATATCTTGCTTAATAAAGCCTCACATCTCCTCTCCAATCATTGGTGAGCCACTGCGGACACAGCGTCGAAACTTTTACAACGTTTTTCCAAACATTGAAGATACATCTGTTGTCGCCCAGGATCCGCAATATGGATTTTATTAATGAGCTGATATGATAGGAAAACTCAATTGCTGAAGCTGATGACGTAGACTATTATTGACGTAAGAATTCAGGAAGATAACTTACACGTAGATCTCTATCCAGCAGAAGGTAATAGTTAAGAAGTATAAGAACATAATGCATAAGCTACCAGCTTCTGGGTTTCACTTGGTTACAACTAAAGTTAATGATGAAAAAAGACATCTGCAGCCAGCATTCACATGAGTGAATTGAATATGCTTCTCCAAGGAAGTTGCTTCAGCACTATTTTTCTGCTAAAAGTGATAGACGTCCTCTAAAGCACGTTAATCCCTAGCCCTACGTTTTGGCATATATTAATACTGTCAAGGAGTTGGATTCTCTTCCTTCTCTCTTAGCCATATCTTTAACTTCATTCTTTGGTGTTCGATCCCTGGAAATACAATGAATTAACAGGTTTCTTTTTCACCTGCATTATTCTTAATTGGCATCCAGCTGATTTATTCACATTTCTAGCCAGTTACTATTCATACATAAGCGCCTTACAGTAGAAATTGGCCCGTCTCCCACAATCTCTCAATGCCAGTAAAGTATTTAGTCAAGCCAACAGAAGAAAATCGATTACGAAATTTTCTTCTCATCTCATGTCAACCTGGAATAGGAGTGGCCGGTCTCCTACCAGGCGCCTCCCCAGGTGGCGGATAGGGGAATGCCCACCAGATATGGTGGGTACCGGAGTTTTCCGGGGCGGGCCAAAACGGCAAAACTACTGCCTTGTAGTCTGTAGGTGGCCCTACAAAGGCTAGGGGAAGAAAACCCCAACAGAAAATTGAAAGTGCGTAGTTTTGTACATTTTTTTACCTTTTTTTGGTGGAGAATTTTATATATTATAAATTATTTAATTTGATAATTTTAGTAACATTGTTTTAATTTTTTGGTTTATAATTTATGAATTAAAATTTTCAAATTTATTTTATTTTATTTGTTTAGATATTAAATTTATTATTTTACTTACATTTAAAATTATTTAAAATTATTTTTAAATATTTATTATTTGATTTATTTTAGAAAATGTTTTTTACCTTGTCTATTATCTTTAAGTATTCGTTTTTAGTATGTTATATTTAAATTTCACGAATTTTGTTTATATATTTTAGGTTAATTTTATTTGTAGTTTAATATATTTACTATTATGTATTTTAGTTTTATTTTAACATTTTTATACATTTTATTTTTTATTCTTTATCTTAGTCTTAAATAAAAGTGGCTAGGTGAATAAAACACCGAAAATAAATTGACTTGATTTGATATGATGGAGTCTTCTAGGTTGAAATATTCCCGAAGTAAAGCGGTCCCACAGTCGGATTTCGGGGTGGGGACCAATCCAGAGGATGAAGTTAAAGGAACGTCGAAAGCCACTAATGCCAAGGGCAAAGGATTACCCAGAACAGAACAGCTCCAAACGGATCGTCCAGCAACTGGACGAATAAACTCAAACGAGTCCACAGAGGAGAAAAACGTCAGTGAAAAAAGCCTGCCTGATACGTTTCAAAAGCACAAAGTAATACGAAAGGAAGGGGAATCGGGGCGTTCAACTGATGGACCAGGTAAAGATTCACCTATTTTGTCAGGCCCCAGTGCCCCGTCTACCAGCAGAAAGCCTCCAATTAGGGAGCAAATAAAACCGTTACGTCCACCTACAGGACAAACAAAATTTAAAGATCCCCCAGTACATATAAGTCCGAACGTACAGTCACCACCATCTACCAGTAGGCAGACCAGTATTTACGATCAAATGCAACCGGGGCGTCCACCCACCGGACGAATAGACAGGCAAGAACCCCAGAAAAGAATAGACAGAATGACTCCAAGTCGAGATGAACAAATCCCATCCACAAGTAGGAAGCAAACTTTTATGGAACAAATGCAACCAGGTCAACCAACTAGTGGTAGAGTAAAGTGGAACGACGGTAAAGCGTCGATAAGTATCGAAGAAGAGACCCTTCCATCTCTCACCAGATTCATTCGACCAGTACAACCTGAGCGCCCTTTGCTAACTAGACAAATGCCTATTAGAGGGTCCACAGTGTCGCTGAGCTCCAATGAGCAGTCTCCTCTATCTGACACCAGTTCAGTGAGCAAACCTGGTGAAAGAGAAGTTGAACTAAGAGACCTTATTGCTTCCGTAAAGAGAAAAATCTCTTATTACAAAATGGCAATCAGTAACCTGGATGAAATAATTCTTTATGAAGAGAGTGAAATGCAGAGTTTTAGCTTCTTCGGTATCAAAATTCCCATTAAATTTAGTGCTCCCTCCGAAAATGCACGATTGAGGTTGGAGGAGAAAATTAAACTGGAAGAAGATTTGGCCTATCAATACGAGAAATTGAAGGTATACAACCGATGTTTGTCAAGGGAGCATCGTGAAAGTGAAAGACAATGAAAAAGACGAACTTGACTGAATAGATAAAATCTGAGTTGGATGAGTAAAATTTTCCTAGTGATTATGATACTCGTAGTTACGCAAGTATGAAGTCCTTGTGTGATAAGTACAGTAGAGCTATTGATAGCATACTCAAATTGGAAAAAGTACGTCTCGCCCAGTCCAAAGACTCAATAAACATCCATCTCGAGGTTGTTGAGGCATATACTTCAGCAAGTATATAATCAGGCTGTGACTGACCCGGAAAAATTAAATCAGTACGAACCCTTTTCGCCGGAGGTTTATGGTGAAATATCGTACGATCTAGTCTGTCAGATGATAGATCAGATTGAAATAACCGTAAACTATGTATTCGTTGATCTAGGCTCAGGGCTAGGACAGGTTGAACTCCAATGGGAGCTCCAACTTCCTGCAAAGTTTGTGTGGGTGTAGAAAGGGCTGATGTTCCTTCGAAGTACGCAGAAAGTATGAGTTTTCATTTCACGAAATGGATGAAGTGGTATGGAAAAATAAGGCTCACATAAGCTAATTAAGGATGATTTCTTGACTGAAGAACACGTGAGAAAATAACCTCAGCCACAGGTGTGTTCGTCAGTAATTTTGCATTTGGTCCGACAGTTGATCATATGTTGAAAAAACTATTTGCGGATATTAAAGGTGGAACTCGAATAGTATCTTCATAATCGTTTTGTCCTTTACATTTGAGGATAACAGATAGGAATTTGAGTGATGTTGGTACAATTAAGAGTGTATCAGAAATGTCTCCTCTTCGTGGATCAGTGTCAAGGACGGGAAAGACAGTTTCTTATGATTTTCACATCATTGACCAAACTAAGTTGGAGTGATATTTCCAAAGATTAAAGAATCCTAAACTCAGGGACGATGAAACCAACCGCGTGGTAACCGAGCACACCGGGATTTGACCAAACAATTAAATATAGATTCTAGCTCAAATGATTCTCATGATATTCGGGATAGCGATGACAGTCAACTCGGAGAGCCTGGAGTGACTGGTTCAGTACTAAAGGCAAGAGCAGTAAGGAAAGCCAAACCGAAGAGGAGAATAATTCAACTGGTGGTGGGAGATCTAAACCATCAGCACGTGAGGCACAGAAGAAGCTGCGTAGAGAACTTTCAAGACCCATTAAACAAGTAATCGTTCAACTCCAACGTGTGTCAACTAGACTACGAAAAGCAGGAGTAGAGGCAGAGTCAATCGTAGGACACACAACAAGGCCATAAATGACTTAGATCTGTTACACATACAGACATTACTTAGTGCTTCGCCACAGGCTGTTGGTAAAATGTTGCCTCCTCTCCTGCTCCTATGTGTTGATCAGCAGCTTACTTGCCTGAGTACTGGTAAAGGCCATACTGAACTTGAAATAGGTCCTGGAGACACCCAAGTTCTCCTTGGGGATCACTATCTATAGATGGTTGACATGTTGAAAGCTCCACAGTACAGAAAGGATGTGGAACAACAAGTCGAGAAGGAGAAGAAGAGAAATAGAATGCTCATGAACAGAATTGTTCAGTTAAAGGAACATATAAAAGTTCTCATAGATGACAGCGTAGCGCTCAAAACAAGGATGTCTGAACTCGGAACCAATGCTAATACACCAGGAGACCTTTTGGCTAAAGCAAAAGAGATTGTTTTCAGACATAAGGAAGTTCAATTACAGGCATCAAACCTGCAAAAGCAGGTGACGTTATTGGAACAAGTGAGCATAAAGTGTTTTCCCAGACACAACAAGAAATAATAGAAAAGTGCAAATGGTTAATGGAGTGAATAAGACTCACATTGATGTTAATGCATTTACACAGGAGTATATATTGAAGGAAATGTGAGCAACACTGTCCCAAAGACAGAAATTACGTAATCAGGATTCTTGATTGGTGTCCGAAGTTACGGCTCTGCAAGAAACAGACAAGCTCCAAGTCCTAAATGGAAACAATTTATATAATAAAATCAACAGGATGTCTAATATGGACAAAGGAGCACAAAATTAACCACATCCTAAGATTAGGAATTCACGCGAAAGCAGGATGTGGAACAACAAATCAAGAAGGAGAAGGAGAGAAATGAACAGAATTGTTCAGTTAAAGGAACAGATAAAAGTTCTCATAGATGACAGCGTAGCGCACAAAACAAGGATGTCTGAACTCTTAAACAATGCTAATACACCAGCAGACTTTTTGGTTAAAGCAAAAGGGATTATTTTGAGACATAAGGAACTTCAAGCACAGGCATCAAGCCTGCAAAGGCAGGTGACGTTACTGGAACAAGTGCGACATAAAGTGTTTTCCCAGACACAACAAGAAATTATCAATAAAATATATAAAATCAACAGGATGTGTCATATGGACAAAGGAGCACAAAGTCAAGCACAACCCAAGATTGGGAAATAAGGCGAAAGGAGATCCCGATCACAGGAATGGGTTTGATGTACCTGATATCGGTAAAACTGAAGAAAATATAGCTGAAATCTTAGCTCAACAGACTGTAGAAATAGGTACGCAAATACAAGCTGGTAAGATAAGAGAAACTTCTAAATATAATATTCAATCAACGTAAATAGCAGAAACTATTTCTGCTAACCAAGAAAGTAATAAATCTCCCAAGAGAGAAAATATTGATATCAATTTTATAAAGTTTCAGTTTACTGATTGAAGGCATAAACAACCGCATAAGAAAACGTAAAATGTGTTCAGACTGTTCTTAAAACTTTTAGTTCTCCTGAACAGTTAAAGGAAAAGTTAGGGGAACACAAAACTAAACTAAAGGAGCCACCTCGTACAGTTAAGCAAGTAAAGTCAATATTACAAGCAAAATGAGATCTGCAGTGAGAGGCGTTTAAATCAAAGGTAGTTTATCATGGCATTCAAGAATGGTGCCATAAAGGTGCGACTAAGCAGATAAACTAAAGGATTTTCGTCCGGTAATGATAAATACGTAATAGTACTGCTTACTTCCACACTATCTTCAGATTGTTCGTGTAGTCCTACTGTCATTTGTTTGTTAACGAACAAATGCGATATGTACTCAAGATTGTCCGTGGAAAGCTACTGTTGAGCGACCCTTGATATATACAACTATTTTGTAATAATAATAATGGTAATAATGTTAATAATAACAATAATAATGATGTTAATAATAATACTACAATAATAGTAATAATGTTAATAATAATAATAGTAACAATGATAATAATAATATTCAATTCTACTTCTACTATTACTACTAGAACTACTACTACTCCTAATAATAATAATAATAATAATTCTTTCTCGTCTCTCTCTCTCTCTCTCTCTCTCTCTTTATCTCAGTTCTAGAAACAGAATGCATTGGCACCTTGTATATGTGCATGTGTTCAGATGACAATATGACTACAATCACTTTTCATTTAAATTCTTTTATTATTTCTTTCCAAGTTATTTTCTATTTCCTTTGCTGGCTGTTGTAGCCCCCTAGCCCTCGTTCAACCTTGAGCTTAAATCCCTGTTGGGCTCGCTTGCAACCACAGATCCAAAATGTATCCTCGGATGGCTATTTGCCTCTTGCAAAGATCAGCCAAAGCTGTGCGACTGAACAAATCTCTAGAATGTCAACAAAGCTCTTTCGAAACTTCCATTGAAAAACCACACAATATTTCATTTAAGAATAATTAAGACTTACTGATATCTTGTCAAACCTTCTGTCATTCTCTCTCACTAAACATTATTTCAATTGGTGTAAAATGCATTATTCTCTCTCACATAAAGAATACACTTTTTTCTTTCTACCCTTTATTAATGTCTTCCAAAGTTTTCTAGACCAATGAGACCAGCGTGAGTTAAGGGGAAGAGGGTTCGTCGCCGGTCACTTATAAAACCCCTTAACTGTGATCGCTGTGTGGAGGTCCCGGCGGCGAGGGTTCGATACCTAGTCACTCTTCTACTTTCTCTGGCCACCTGGTGACCCGTAAAAAACCCTACCAGATGGCCTTCTGTACACTTCAACAGAAGATACTTTCTTCTCACAGATATAATGTTTCAATTTACAGCTTCCAAGAAATTGAGGAAATAGTGAACACAGTCAATTTATATGAAACTATTTATTTCTCAACTTAAATGTAATATAAGAAGAACGCTACTCACGTAGGTGCTACGAAGAACAACGAAAGACGAAGATTTACGATTGAAATTTTTTGTTTCAAACATTAACGAGAATAAATATATTTAGTTCTTTCTCAACATAAGTTTACTCGCTAGAACGAAATACCTTAAAGGCTGTACAAAAGGTGTATAAATTAATTAAAAATCGAGCAATGAAAAGGGAAAATACCTTCCATCCATACGTAAGAGATTTAAAAAGATCTGGGGAGAAGTTAAGGAAAGGAATTTGCTCCTGTAAGAAATGGAGGACACATGGAAAGAACATGCTTAGTCGTTTTTTACATTTGTTGTCAGGAGAACAAATGTAGAGCTTCAAACTGCTATGTTGTTTACGTGTGCCCTTATTTTGATATTTCTCCGTATCCAGTGACTACACTGCTTAATTCTGGGTGCGGGTGTACCCGTGATTAGGTGCTGTCCACCTGGTATTCCAGACCATGCTCTACAAAACATACTAACTGGAAAAAGTCATGCAATGTCATCGATTTTACATAACATTTACATAATGGTTGAATAACAATACAACAGCTTGTTTACCTTATTGTATATTACTTAACGTGGTTACATATGTGTCACGCGACATGCACTGTTACATGAGTTTCAACACTGAGGTTGTTATCCTTCATTATATTTCCAATTTGTCAATGTTCCGTCTTTGTCTTGAATTATGAATGAAGAATAGTATCTTTTCCGCAGTCTGTTGGGTCCCTTACAATATGCTATTAGATGAAGAACTCAAGAAAAATCATAAGTCAAAAAACGGGCCGCACAGAGTTAACAAGCGTAAAAAACTGAATTAGAACTGAAAATTTGGTCCATATTAGATTAGACTTGAAGTGGACAACTGAGGTTAAATAATTGCTCTAACGTCTGCCTTTCGACACTAATCAGTCACTCCAGTATCGTAACGTAGAGCTCGATGTAAAGAACGAAAAAGAAAAAGAAAAAAGAAATCGAGCAAACCCTGAAGCAAACATTTTGTTTTCCCGATAGATATGGAACATGAAACGTTTAGTTTCTTATTTCTACAAAGAAAAATGTTTATTGACAAATATTGGGCTACTTTTTCAGTTCTGTGTGCAATTTTATTGATTGCATTTCTTCGTTTCAATTCTAGGATTGACACTGAAGTACAAAATCATCTGTAGCTTGAAGCAGTAGACAGAATAGCATAGTTAATTTTAGAATGTATGCAGAATTAGAACATTGAGTCAATATTTTAAAATGTTGTCTGTAAATACGTTCCATAACTACTGTTTTGGAAGCGAACAATTAATTTAAATCTAATACTCTTTGGATACTCCTCCAGACGAGAAAACACAGTACATTATTCCTCATCTAATTTCGAAGGACCAAAGCAGAACAGCGAAAAAAAGAAAGCAAATTTGCCCAGGGCCCGCAGGGCAACCAATGGATAGGGAGTGGGAGATCCACAGTCAGCATCTGCTTGGTTCGCATATTGTCTGTAGGAGTCCCAGCAGGATAAACCCTAGGTGACAAGTTCTAACTTTCTTTCTTCCATAATGGTTAGAATATAAAAATATGTGCACATGCAAATTTTGACAACTCGAGCGCAATTACTTTGGGCTCGTATAATAGTCAGATTCTTGTTCTGGAGAGTGAAGAGAAAGTGTGGAAATATCCTTATATTTGTAAAATGATGAAAGGAATGGAAATCAAATTCGTAGTAATGGCTACAGAGTGGAAAGCGCTACATGTTGGAGGGTATGTTCTTATTCTCTTTACGTTTTCTTCATTATTTTAAAACAAAATGAAATTATGTTTTCAGGCAATTGAATCAGAAGCATATACTAATGTCACACACCATTATCTCTCAAAGTAATACATTTACGGCAAAACTGACTGTAGGAACATGTTTCCCGTTAAATTCTAGCCCAGAATGACATATTACACGCCCCCTACCCATTTAAGAAAACCGGTTCGAGATTCAATGTGGCGGACTTCAAGATGGCGACCGTGAAGAACATATCCTCCTGCGTGATGCATCTTCCACCCAGTATCAATTACTATGTGTTTGTTTTCCATTTCTTTCAGCATTTTACAAATATAAGGATATTTCCACACTTTTTCTTCTCGCTTAAGGAACAAGAATCTGACTATTATATCAGCGATATCTCCCAAAGTAATTGCACACGCGTTGCAAAAATTTGTTATGTGCACACATTTTGGCATTCTAACCATGATGGAAGAGGCAAATGTAGAACATTTTAATGCCCCATCAGTATGATGTTTGTTGGTTTTCTATTCTGTACCCAGCAAGCGAAATGCTCACCCCGACGGCGACCTGAGGGCGGAGTATAGCTGGGAAAAGTCGACGCGACCCATGAGTGGCGTTTGGTCGTTTGGCCATTTTTCGGGCTGTTGCACGTCTCCCGCCTTGCTGACATACGAGCGTAATCCCGATCGCCGACCAAATGCCGCTGTCGTGCCGACGATATATGGTTTGCTGGGTATCTGACATTATAATTGAATAAAGTAAAATTTAAAAAAAGATGCAGTGTGTTAGGATCGTTAGTAAAAACATTTAATGTAAAAAAATAAAAGTTATTTTATTTTTTAAAAAAATCGTACATAATTTTATTACAATGTACTATCAAAAGAAACTAAATAACAAATATTTATATAAAAAATAACAATCAAGATGCTCCTGCAAACATAAAGAATGATTTGTTTTTCTTCTTCTTTTGATCTTCACCCTCACCTTCCTCTTCCTTCTTCTCGTCAAAGACTTTCAGATCCTTTACGTAATACCAGACGCCAGCATCAAACAAAGCACCGACCGTTATGAAGCCTAAGGATTGATGAGATATAAGACAGAGATAAGTTTAAGGAAAAGGCACAAATAAGGAAAGTAGTCTGTTTTCCTGGAGGCATTCCAACGTTTCAGGAACTGTCATGCTTCTCATCCTCAGAACATTATGGAGGTGACAGTTACCCATATACACCGGGCATTCATAAGGAAACCGCAAACTTTGCCCACGTACTACTTACAATAAAACAAGACCAAAGTTTATTTTACACCTTACTGAGAAATGTCTCCTTTCCGTAGTGTAGCCAGTTGAAATTTCGGATAGTTACCACATGACTGGCAACACTTCACGTTGTTACCGGCACCAAACTACACACATGAGTTCCTCACATCAAAACAAGATGGAAGTTTATCTTAACAGTGTTGCCACTGTAAACGTGGGTGGCAACACTGCGTGTTGGCACAGACAACAAACTTCTCTGACGTGATAATTATGACATGGTCATAAAGAAAATAAATACTTTCAGACTAGGAGGCTTTCAAAATTAGGGCGACATGATCACAAGTGACGTAATATCTTGCCAAATAATGATATTAAACCGCGCCGGTTTAGCATGATAAAACTTCATCAGAATAATATTCATGAGGATGAGAAACATGTCAGTTTGCGAAACGTCTTTGCGTGTCTGAGTACCCTAGAACACTTTTAAAACACAAATAAATTTATAAAATGGACTTAGGTCTACTCCCCCCCCACTCCCCCAGAAAAAAAGAAACTTGTGAATGCTCTTTGAATGTTAGCCTGTAAGTAGTTCGTTATTACCGCTTTAAAATAACCGATCGCGTTTACGGAAGTGTCTACTGCATGCAGTACAAGTATAAAACAGTTCAGTCATTATTTTGGTTTAACACTATACGGAAGTCCTTATAGTACAAAAATACCGTACAAAAAGGCCTGTGTCTACCTGCTTTTATTGACGGGTTACAGTCCGGAGATAGGGACGGCCAGTCTAACAGAGCAAAATCGAAAGAGCCCCGTTCCCCAAAAATATCCCGAAAAATATACAAGGAAAGACATATATATTTGGTACAACAGGGGACTTCGGGTCACAGAGTGAAATCAGGTCATTTTTAAGGTTTATTATATACTAGAATGACAAGAATGAACCAAATGCATCGCTTTTGACACCACAGTGCCTCCATCTAGTGGACGAGTGTATTGAAGTTCCCTTAAGTGAATCCTAGCTCGAATAGATGGCGCCGAGTCACGAAAGATTAAGAACAGTTCTTCACTTGTCTACACGGTGGCAGCACTGTCGTCTCAAAAGCATTTACTTCACTCTTGTCGTGCTAATATATAGTAAACTTTAAAAAAATATCCGATTTTACCCGAGACCCGAATTGCCCAGGTGTACCCTAATTAATTTTACCACTACATAAAATAAAATAAAAATCTTTTGCTTTAATGAAATTCTACGAACCTTCCTGATCATTTTTTTTTATACAAGCATGAGGGGCGCTTTTACTCCTTAATAACTAATAGCAATATACAGTATCTATATATTGAAGCTATTTCACTGTAGCTACTTGTCACAAAACGTACTTTTAAGTTACCAGATTACAATATGAGGAATATCTGTATGATTAAGAATCTGCGTGAGTGGTGAGACGCAGGTGTACTGTCTTCGCTGAAAATTGAAATAATGCCCAAGTGTTAATGGCATTGCCAGTGGCGTAACTAGAATTTTTAGGCTTCCTGTAAGGACTCTTTTACGGTCCTTGTTCTACGACCTCTCTAGCAACATCTCCCACATGCAATTTAAGAAAATTCTTGCCGCACATGAAAACCATACTGTAAGTGGCCAAAATAATGTTGCAAGATTTCTTAAACTGAGAATATCTCCAGACTGAATGAAAATTTCCGTCCAGGTATAAAATATCCGTCATTTTTACCAACTATGAAACGTCATAAAATCAAATTTTCAGGAGATTCGTCTTATAACGTGAGGTTTGACATTAACTAATGTTTCATGTACAGTAGAGTATCTGTAGTGACTTATATGGGACTCGATATTGTCAGATATGCAGATCTGTCGGATTACTGGATTTAAAATGATAAAACTATTTAAATGAAAGCCTTTGATTTATTGAAAAAAAAACTTAAACAATACTGTGTACTGCTAAGAGCACATTATTGAAAGAAAAACAATATGTACTTGTAAAGTCATTTTAAATGAAATAGAAATTAAAATATTAAATGTATCTTCAAATGTCTACGTGACCGGGGTGTCGGACTATTGAACGTGTCAGAATTGACAAGTGTCGCCTTAGGACCACAAAGGTTTTACTGTATTTATATGTCGCCTTAGGACCCGTGACCCTCTACTCCCACCGCAACATAGGATCTCGCAGACTTACCCCAGGCCGCAAATACTTTTCGTTTTGTTGCAAGTAATCACCTCACAAAATTTGTCTCATAATCGTAACCACCCTGTATAATGATTGCCTAATGTGTGTACCAGAACAATTAATATGAATAATGTAACAAGGTTTGAAATAAGTACATTTCTATAATTTTGAGGATTGAAATATACATGCGAATGACATATCGAGCTCAATTTACAAAAATAGTGTTTAGCCTCAGAAATTAAAGTGAATTATATTTTGCTTGTAGCCTTAAACATTATTTAATGTGCAAAAATATTATTTGTAGTGAAGGTAAAATTGTTTCTTTCTAGAATTAGATAGAAAATGCAGAATAGGATTTTAAAGCTGCTGTTAAAGTCTTCTATTGTAATTAACTAAAATTGTTATTTTCATCAGTAATATAAGTGTGATATTTTCAATCTTTTCCTCCGCCTTTTAAAATATACGTAATAGAAAGAGAGGTCTTAGTTAAGGCATATTCAACTGTCTGTCACCATAAAGGTATCTTTATGAAAACTAGTGACTTTTCTACTGAAATATATCTAAAAAATATTAAGTTTATTATCTAATTAAAGTAATTTTTGTCTGAATTATGCATGAAAGAAAATGAATATTTTTCTATGTATGCATAAAAGACTTTTTGTTCAATGCCCAGTAAATTACTAGTATTTGAGTATGTTCTGCACCTCATATTGAAACTGATTTGGAAATATTCTACAAGATGCATAAACTTCGTATACATATAATACTTGGCCCCCTAAGTAACATATTAAAAGTTCTCAAAAATCAAACTTCTGATACGGCCGCCATCTTGGAAAATGGCGGCCAAAATAATTTTTTTTTTAAATTTCTCGGAAACTAAGCATCATATCGAAAAAGGTTTCAAATGAAGTTGATTCAGCATAAAATTAAGAATCTTTTTTTGTAATTATCGTTTTTTTTGCATTCGACCAATCCTAAAGCCACAAAATAACATTAAACAAAAAACATTATTTTTTTTTTAAAAAAAAAAAGAACCCAAAATCTTTAGATCTGTTTAAAAAAATCTTAAAAACATGGGATTTCGTATATAGAAAGTACTTGGCCACCGAAGTAACATATGAAAAGTCTCCAAAAATTCAAAGTTGTGCTATGGTCGCCATCTTGGAAAATGGCGGCCAATATTAACCTGTTTCCAGTTTTCACAAGAATTATGTAGCACTTCAAAAAATGTTTTAAATTAGCTTGTTCAGCACAAAATTATAAATCTTTGTTCTTAAGGCCATTTTTTTTTCATCGAACCAGAATCCACAAAATGGCACAGAAACTAAACTGATTGTTATAAAATTCTATTTTCGTTTAAGATTATTTTTTCCAACATGAGAGTAGAAATTGACGCTAACAACATAAACTGCTGGCAAGAGGTTTTCCAGAAATCATTGCACAATTTTTCTGTTAAGGAATAACATAAATGATAACATCAGTACACGAAATGTAGGCAGTAACTCTAAGAATCAAATATAAAATTGCAAATAACCTTTAGTTAAATTTTAATCTGTTTGAAACAATACCGAAAGATTATGAGAGTCATTAAATATTACTGAGAGCTGCATAATTACTGTATGTTTCATGTAATTGTCCATATACTAAATTTAATATATTTTTTATCAATAAATATTTTTGGATATCGAGATGAGAACATTTTACATAGAAGTTATGACCTGCCGCCAGGGCCGGATTTATGCGTCTCGGCGCCCTAGGCCCATGGCTTCCAGCGCTCCCTCTCTTTTCCCTCCCGTCTTTTCCCCTTCCGACCTTCACATTATAACAAATTACTGTCCTCCGTCGCTCGCCATTTAATAATAATAATGTAATTATGCTACTGTGGTTATTTACAAAATGTGCTTCAATAACATTAATAGCAAAAAAATAACAATAATAATACGGTCCACCCGTCAATACATAATTCCTAAACACTAGCAGCTTCAAAGCTAAATAATCTCTAGGAATGGACAAAAGCGACACTACAAACTTATTCGCTACTTTGAATACGTGGGCAGTTTTTTCTTCTTTGAATAGTAAAAACCATCTTCGGGAATATTTATCTTCTGAAGATATAGGATCAAGTTAGGAAGAAGAAAAAATAATAAAAAAGTTTTTTAGATAGATTCTTTTCTTAAACAATTCGTACTAAAAAGTAAAAAAATAATTTTGTTTATGCATGACTAAAAAGAAAAGCATTGGGCGCGCCAATTGAAGAATTTATAAAGTGACTGTATATGAAAGCACGCCTCATGCTTTTCTTTTTAGTCATGCATAAGCAACATTTTTTTTTTTACTTTTTAGTACGAATTGTGTAAGAAAAGGATGTGTTTAAAAAGCTTTTTATTATTTTTTCTCAAGCTGTTTAGTGAACCAAATCCTAAAGTGTTCGGTAACCAGCAAAACCTCATATCATTGCTGGTTAGTATTTACTTTAGGATAAAGAAGTCTGTATTAAGAAGAAGGATAAATTAAATATAAAGAAGTCAGACACCAGAGCAAACGGTTAAATTCGATCGTCCACTGCCAGGCTAAACCAATATGGACCAAATTTTCCTTCCTAGCTTATTTTTTCACTTTGGTCGTTGCTTATGGCTTACGGCCGATTTTAATTTAGGTACTTGTAACATATTAATATATTGAGATTACATCATAAAGCTCAGTCGCTCATATTACATCCAACCATTTCATATTTTATGACACTTCTATGAATTAATTGGTGCAATATAATGTTAACCAACATGTAGGTGCAATAGAATGGTACGCACGTTAGTGATTCAAAAGTAAGCGATATTTTTTACAATTATTTTTACGTGCATATAATATGTTTGCAGTAACACAAGTCTAACATTTCGTTGAATCAGTAGAAAAAAAATGCTGTCTGCAATTTGGGAATTCTAGTAATTTCCAAAGTATTCAAATAGCTCTTGTGAGGTGGGACAGAGTTGACAGGACAGGTGTGAGGCATAAAAAGTACATAAGTTTCAATCTTGCAGCGAATAGAAGGGTAGATCTATTTTTTAAGAAGTGATTTAAATATATGACATATGTATAAAAAAAAGGATACTGATAAAATTAGCAATTACAAAGGGAATTAGGTGGATTTGGGGGACCTTCATCTCCCTGTTGCACGCCGTCTCTGAAATCATTGATATAAGCACGTCTTAGAAATATATAAGAGTATATACTTTTCTTTCTACGTCTTTCGGTTGTAAATAACACCCTGCGTACAAGTATTTTGAAATTGACGAAAAACTACTTTTTTTTCGGATATGCGAGTTTTCTACTACGAAATAATGGGGCTGTTCGCTGCCAAACTTTTCCGATGGTGGCAGCACCAGCACTCCCACACTTCGCTCTCCGCTTCTCCCATAAGAATAGCATTGCAGGAACGAAGCGTTATTTACAATCTTCCCTTAAATATTATTTTAATGTATTGATATTTAATTATAACGTTCCAATCGTGAAGAAAAACATTTCAAGAATTCTTTTCAGCCAAAAATGGCTTCTGAATACTCAACTTGGACTCTAAAATCTCTTAAAGAAGAATTGAGAAGTCGACGTGCTCTGGTTGAATTGTAACTTCGATGAAATGTTGAGTCGAAATTACGAGGGCTATGGTGGTCACCCAGAAACAACGTTAACTGTGATTACGAAAGATCGTTTTTTTTCTAAGTACAAAATTGTTTGTTACCGGTACTGTTCTCTATTCCCCCTTTTTAGTATATAAAAAAAGGGTTATACACAGCGACATGCGTTCAATGGTTACCAAGTGCTCTAGCAGTAGGGGCTACGATAATGCTGTATTATCCAGTACTTCGTATATTAATTTTAACATCTTTATACCAGCAGGGGCAATAGCGAACAGGTCATCACCTAGAATTTTATTTAGGGGATGCAAGTAGAGTTGAAAAAATTTCTATCAATTTTAAACCGCAAACATTTTTTTAATTGGGAGGTGTGCTCGACAATTTGGGGGTGACACCCTTCTTTTTTTGAGGAGGGGGATATAGTAGAATTCTAGTAGCGAAGATTCAATTTTGATGTACTTATATCCCCCTTGACCCCTTGTGTTGTACAAAAGTTTATATCATAAACGCCAAATTATAAAACACTATTAAATGAGTCATTTACTTACGAGTTCATTTTTACATTACAGACTTATAGTTTTCTTCCCTAAGTTAAAGACCTATTAGCGATTTTGTTCATCTGTTAGAGCTTTACGCAAATATACCGTATTGGCCCCAAATCTAAGCCGCACCCGAGTATAAGCCGCATCCTTAAATTTAGGGGGGAAAGGAGAAAAGAAAGAAAAATTCAGTGCAGAGAAATTTACCTGTCACATTACCTAGTTACGAAACTGTTTACACTATAGGGTCACTCTTAAACGCATTTTTCTGTTTACAGTATAGGGTCACTCTTAAACGCATTTTTCTGTTTACACTATAGGGTCACTCTTGAACACATTTTTCTTCAGTTACCGTATAATGTGGGTAAATCACAGAAAATACCGGTACAACTAATCAGAGCCTTCTCCAATGTCACTTCTAACTTCACTACTACCGGTACCGGTATTTGTTTCATCACTCACTACCACTACTGGTACCATCATTCTCCTCCCAAAATACGTCGTCCTCACTGCCATCCAGAGCATTAGACACGCAGCATTTCTTGTATCCTTTGATGATAGAGTCTGGTGATATTGTGTGCCATGAAGAGAGATTCCACTCACACATAAGGCTGACAGATGGCTTCTATTACATGTGAAAATTTGTCGGCCGCGCAAATAAGCCGCACCTTAAATTTTCATGTACGAAATTTGAAAAATAAACGCGGCTTATATTCGGGCCAATACGGTAGCCCTTATACATTATGTGCAGAGTCAATACAAACATTACCAAGATTGTATGTTTTGTGTACTGATTCTGTCAACCCCCATGTGGGGAGGTGTCACCTCCCAAATTCTCGAGTACACCACCAACTTAAAATTATTACGGTCAAAACTAGATAGAAATCATGCAAAATTCCACTTACACCCCTCCCAAGTATGACCCCTCCAAACTGAAAATACTGGTGGAATCGAGAATGTCAACAGCAGTGGCCGTTTGGTGTGAGGCGTCAGGCCAATGTCTTCAAAGGTCTGGGATCGAACGCTGGCTGGGATATGGATGCTTGTTGATTTTGGATTCCTACCAGCTTACGCAATCGAGATGGGCCGAAATCATTAGTTACTAAAATGGCTCGAAATACATAATTTGCTAAAGATTTACAAATCCACCGTACGCTTTGTTCGATTTTGTCCCTGCTCATAACTGTTAATTTCACTACCACCTCGTCTTCGATATCTACTGGGTTTACATTCTGTTATAATAAATAGAGAGCAGTAATACAGAATTTGTGCGGTAATCACAATACCGTGGTTTGGGTGCATATATTGTGATTGGATGCGCTATTTCCTCAGAACGTTTAACGAAATTATGCATTGCAAAAGAGATATCACTGGTGAGGAAAACGGTTAGCTAGTCCTATATATTGCAACTATACAAAGCATACATATAGGGTATATATGTGTTCGTGCTTTCGGGGGATGACACCCCCAAATGGAGGTTGGCAGAATCACTGCACATAACATACACTTACAGCAATGTTTGTATTGACTCTCTGCACATAATGTATAAAAGTGTGTACAAGTATGTTTAGGTAAAGCACTAACAGATGAACAAAATCGCTGACAGGTTTTTAAGCTACGCGGAGGAAATGCTATGAGTTTGTAATGTAGAAATGGACTCGTAAGTAAATTTTTTCATTTAATAGTGTTTTATAATGTAAGTGCACGGGATATAAGTACATCGAAATTGAAATTTCGCTATCAGGACTCTACTATACCCCCCCCCCCCACAAGAAAAGGATAATGTCACCCCCAAAAAAGGATAATATCACCCCCAAAAAAGGATAATATCAACCCAAATTCTCGAGCACACCTCGCAATTAAAAAATGTTTACGGTTTAATATTGATATAAATTTTTCCAACTCTACTTGCATCCCCTACATAAAATTCTGGTAGATAATCTGTTCGCTATTGCCCCTGCTCATATAAAGGTGTTGAAATTCATATATGAATTACCGGTTAATATCGCATTATCATAGCCCATACTGCTAGAGTGCTAGGTAATCACTGAGCGCATATTGCTGTTTATAACCCTTTTTCTATATACTAAAAAGGCGGAATAGAGAACCGTGCCGATAATACACAATTTTATACGGAGAAAAAACGAGCTTTCATAATCACAGCTAAGGTTGTTTCTGGGTGACCACCATTGCCCTTATTCTCGTCTCAAGATTCTATTAAAGTTACATTACAACCAGAGCACGTCGTTTTCTCAATTCTTCTTTAAGAAATTTTAGCGTCCAAGTTGAGTATTCAGAAACCATTCTTGGCTAGAAAGGATTCTTGAAATATTTTTCTTCACGATTCGAACGTTATAATTAAACGTCAACACAATAAAAAAAAATATTTAAGGAAAAAATTGTACATAACGCTTCGCTCCTGCAATGCTATTCTTATGGAAGAACAAAAGCGCTAGTGCTGCCACCTACAATTTTAGCTTTCACTAAACAACCCCATTCAGGTAGTTTCCCAAATCTGATCACCTTATGATCGTATGATACGTTACCTTAGGTAACGTATGAGAAAGGATGTGGGAACTTCCAGCTCAGCCAGAGCAATAACAAAAACGCGTTCTGTATCGAATTACCCCAAATGACTTCTCGTTCTCAATCATGAGACATCATTGATTTATTAAACTGTTATTTATTAGGAGTACAGGTACAATACACCTGTATTATACTCCTCCAAAAAGTTAATATGATAATTAACACTTTTTCACACACAGGCGAGAAACCGAAGAAGCCGCGACTCATTCCCGGGACTACATTATTGCCTACATAAATCGCAGCGAGAATACATGTTTCACATCACAAAACAGCAACTTCGTGCAAATAAATAAAACTAACTAACAGCAGATAAAAGAGAAATTTAATGGTATAAAGAAAGTGCAAGCAAATTTAATTGTACTGTGCTTTTTGCTGGATCTCTTCTTTACTTATAAAAGGAAAGTTTCTCCTGCCATCTAGTGGCAACAAAATTTATTTACAAATTCAATGTGTTAGAAGTTTCCTTTTCACGTAATGAATGATCTTCAAAAACTGAGTAGAATTTATAGAAGAATTTAAATCCTTTTCAACAAAGCTTCAATTTAATAATAAAATCGGATCTTTTAACCTCTGATAATCTGTACATGCTTGCAAGAGTTTTTCTTCAGAACCATTCGCTGTGGGCCCTCTCTAAGGAGAGCCCACATGGAAACCCTTCTGGTACGGCTATATTGCAACAGCAAAAAAAAAGAGAGATAATATTAACTTGACATTTAAAGATTAAAGAAACAAATCTGAAAAAAAAAACTTTATTTTTAGTGTTGCACACAAGATGAGACATATATTGGGTCTCGTCTCGTCTCGAGAACGAGACGAGACTGACTACATGTAGACTACAACTGATCGAGGCTACAAATTCATGTGAAATCTGTATTTTAGCTTTTATATCATACCAAGCTATAAAATAGCAGGTAGCGCATTTTCCTGCTTTAATCCTCATTAACTGAATAGCGTGTGACGTCACTTGAAAAATTCTGTAAATTCTAAGCAGCTTACGAGATACTTGTTATGATGGGGATTCACTCACGATTTATGTGATATGCATGTTTCTTAAGGTCAATGTAAAGCAACGATCTCCAACAAAAGATGGAAGCATTACCTCCGTGTATATCTAATGTATTTTAATCGTTGCACGAAATTTCAATGCTGCTCCTACAAATTCAGGTCTAGAGGGTTCATACTTTCAGGGAAGAAAGTTCATAACCAATTCAACAGTTCGAACAACGCCGATTTTTTATTGTAATTTTTGTTCATTGTTAAAAGAACTTCATTGTTACAGGTTTTGATATTCACAACAACAATCAAGGGATTTCAACAATGAAGGAAAACAAAAATAAAAAATCAGCATTGCTCGAACTGTTGAATTGGTTATGAACTTTCTTCCCTGAAAGTTTGAATCCTCTAGACTTGAATTTGTAGGAGCAGCAAGGAAATTTCGTGCAACGATTAAAATACATTAGATATACACGGAGGTGTATATCTTTCTTCCATCTTTTGTTGGAGATCGTTGCTTTACATTGACCTTAATTTTTTAATAAATTTATATTGCATCGATTGCTTTCCAGACAAGAAGTACAACCAGAAATGCTGTGATAAATTATTATTTTCGCTTCAATTGGTTTCTTTTGATTTGTTCATCACCTTCTATCTGTAACATCGACCCCTCTAGAAGTATATGCCCGAACTTTTTGTTTTCATACGTAAAATTATTTGTTCGATGACACGAGATCTTCCAAACGACGTCATCACATCAAAGCGAATATTTCTGTGACTGGACCCCGTGATATCATACCAAATTCGTGATCTGAGGTGACTCAATGGTAGAACAGTCATCTCTGGTGCTTGTGGTCGTTGGTTCGATTCCAACTCATGTCATGTGGGGTTGGGGTGGACAAACACCGTGTGCGTGAGTTTTTCCGTTTCCTCCCACTTTCTTCATTCCACCAATTCTCCCATCATTTTCGACCTGGCCTGAACCAAAGCTGCCTAAAAGCCTTAAAATTAACATTTAATTACCAAGGTTCCCCCCTGACATCTAGTGACAATAATTTCAATGCATCATAATTTAGTTTTTAGTGGGATGATAGTCCATTAAGTAGCCGTACTCCTTTGTAACATATTTTCATCATAGAACTCACCGGTCAGGAGATATTTTGTAATCAAAACTTATTGAGGAGTATGTCTTCAGCAAATTCTTGAAAATTTCGAAACTAATAAAATAGAATACAAGTTTAATTGTCTGGTAGTACATACAACACAGGTCTACCTCATTCTCGCTCAAGTATAATTCGGAACTAGGTGACGTCTATTCTATGGACAGCCTATCCGAATCGCGTGTGCAATAAAAAATAAAACACCGAATCTGACTTACCTAACCTAACCTAACCTGACCCTTGGTCACTATTTTTTTTTTAATTTCCTAATACGTAAATACATAAGAAAAGAAAAAAGCTATTTTTCTTCCGGTACAGCTTTCCGATACGTTAACCATTAAGGTTCAATCACATTGGGTTTCCCCGCCTTTTTCGTTTTACGTCAATTATTCAGAATCCCGTGCAGGTAAACAAAATTTAACTTTCACAGATCAAAGTTCGTTCCGTACTTGAATAATGAGTTCAATTAGCTTTAAGGAAATGCTAGCAATAAACTTCAGGATTGTGTGCAGACACTTTGTGGACATTATTCTGTCCCAAAAGTGTCTGCACACAATC
>JAGDQP010020908.1:1683-27419 GCA_022664845.1 Lepisma saccharinum | reverse complement strand
AAATATTTCATTCATCAAACGGAATTTCCTCTCACATTCTTACTTTGAGTTTAAAGTTTATGTGTATGAAATTTGTGGTTTCAACGTTAGCCTTATAACTTGTTTGTTTAGCCACTGTGAGTAAGCGTATGCTTACCTCAAAGATCGTCCTCTCTTCCCCTTTCAATGATGACCGATTTCCATCTGGAGTCGATAGATCTCGAAGAACGTTTTCTGAGCAGTGGTCTCTTTTCTCCACCTTCATTCTTAAATAGTCCTGTAACGAGAACGTTATTATAAAATTAAATATTGCTTATTCACAAAAAAGTTAGATTTTAAAATAAAACAAAATTTTATAAAGCAAATTCAATTGGGAACTCCCAGCACATGCTACTTATTCAAAAATGTTGTTTGTATATGATATTCAGAATGGAAAAGTAAGTAATGCGATAGGCAGCTACTGAGAGTTGGTCTGTTCATCTGGAAGCTTTCAGTCCCGTTATAATAAGTGAAGGTCTTTGATATCACGGTCAAATTTAGTATTGCCAATATGAGTGATCGCTTCAAACTCTCGAAATTCCAGTTTATCATCACTTTATGGAGATCAGTGAGCATTGTGAATCCAAGAAACCTTATTTCAAGTCCTTTAAGATGAATACAGAATCCTAAGTTTTGGATCTTTTGTCAACTGTTATACTTAGAGTAAGTTCCAGGCTGCCTAATATTCCATGAATATTGTTCTCAAGATACTTCTTAAGATTATTATTATTGTTTTCAAAAAAGTGTAAATGAACAATGACCAAACAATGTCAGCCCTTTACAAAAGTAAGGTGAATCTTGCAACTCTTCCTTGTTTATTCCATTTTGAGGAGACTGTGTAAGTAAATACAAATTCTTTCACCATTGTAAGCAAACTCCTCCTCGGAACTATAATAGGTGACCAAAAGAAACAGCACAAGAGAAAACAAACACAGTCGCCACTTGCTAGAAACATTCTTTGACAACCCAGAAAAAAGGGTTTACTAACGCCGGACAGAAAAAAAAAACATACGAGTCGGTCATATAAAATGCACTTCCGGTCGAGTTTCGTCACATTCCACCAACCAAGGATTTACATCCCTAAAGAAGAATAAAGAAAGGAAAGTGAAACTTCACATTCAAACGGGTTAGTGCGTGACACTCGTAAAGAGTCAATTTTCAATGACACTCTGACTAGAAACTGGCTAGCTGAACCTTCTCAGCGAGGTCATTCGAGAGCTAAGATACAGTTTCACCAGGCTGGGTCATCACCCACAACCACGCATCGGATGAGTAACATAAGACTGATACAGCAGAAATAATTTATATGAAATTTAATATATTATACTAGAAAGAACATTCGAGTACTGGAGAAAACTCGAAGAGGGAGCACGCGATCACCGAAACGTAAATAAACTTGAAGCATATCAAAGAGAGAATGTAAAGTAAAATGAAGGAAAAGAGGGGCCAGAGAGAAAGGATTCCCCGCCCCACCAGAGGAGAGAATCTTAAGAACGACCCACACCACACCACAGAAAGGTGTTTGAGTAGCACAGACCTCCTAGAAAATGGTCATAGACTGGAGGCGAAAAGCTAAAGTTTATCTATAGACACACTTAAAACGCAGAGATTAAAACTTTGAACTTTCAACCTAAATATGTGGCACAAGAACATATCGAGGGACACATTAAAGCATAACACTGCGAGGACATTTAAAAACTACTTGAATTATACAACGAACCGTATACTACATTGAAACCCGTGACGGTTGACTACACCAGTAGCAGTCGTCGCATTCTGGCAGAGAGAGGAGTACGAGGAACCAAAGTTCTAGTTAACTACCTATCTGCCAGAAGACAGTGATATTGTCGCCTAGTGTTCAAGGTCCTTGTAGTAAATTCACCAACTTTCAATAGCACGAGCCCAACCGTTCATAAAAGATATTAAAGTAAACCCAAAGGATTGATCAATTTAGAATAATCAAGTTACATACATTCAATTTAAAGAAAGCAAAGTTACGGTTCGTAGCAACAGTTGCATTGCACACAGCAGTTTACCTTCAAAACATAACACCTTCTTGCAAAACGCATAAGTTATTCAAAAAAACTTGAGCTATTTCTGCTTATTAAAGCTTTCGCAATGAAACTTTATAAACCATTTTTACTCATAGTTTATTTTAATAAAGTAACATATTTGGTTTAGCTATGAACACACAGAGTAACATTTTGTTCTAGATTAGACACTACAAATTTACTCTGAGAAAAAAGTCATTTCTGACAAGGTAGGAAAATACATGATTTAAAGAATCCCGACAGATCATAGTTTCGACTTGGAAGAAGAAAAAACATCTATTTCGATTTCATCTGTTCTGTCTATCAATATGTATTCGCACATTTGAAACCAGTTGGACAGAAATAAGGTTTCACAATACGAGTACACATTTAGCAATTCAAGCCCAAATTCTTATTTTTCGAAATAATTGGCAAATCACTGCTTTTTTATATGAACATGACTTCGCAAAAGTTCAGTTAGAATAAAGAATTCGAAATGCTGACCTTTTCTTGAACACTATATGAAAAATTACCGTTGACGTTGGGTCAGTTCCATTAAAAGCACTTTTTCCAATCAGTTCCAACCAGTAAGAAAGGCAAGTAGGCCTATAAGGCGCAAGTAGGCCATAACAAACAAATTGCAATGTTGGAACAAGATTCTGTAATAATTATTTAAATTCTTTACACATGTTTAATTTAGAACAAGTCTTACGATCGTGTCAGTTATGCAAATATTGTACGGTAAAATTTTATCATGTCAACGATCAAAAGAAAACCAACGCCACCTATCACTGAATGCATGCAACAAACCTTTACAGTACGAAAACTATAGTGAACTTTTATGGAAATCAACATATTTTTGCAAAAGTAGCTAAAAACGTATTTAAAAGTTTAAACAAAACATCTAAATCTCAAATATGAGAAATCTTCAAGTAAAGAGATAGTGAGGGAAAAATCAGTTAACGGATCATAGGTATTGTATAGCGCAGCATCTTAAACATACAGACAGCCCATGTTCACCGTACCAGCTTAGCCTTGCATGTTGAGAATTTCACCTTGTACAAAAAAATCAAAACTAAGTAATTACAGATATCGAGCAGAATATTAAATGACAACCTAAAACAAATATTAAGAATCCAATTTGCAAGAAAATAACTTCACAAAATTCCAAAAATTTCTTCCTTCCCTAACGCCACAAGACCCATGCCAGAAGAGACGAAACTTTTTCCAAGATTTCAAACTGTTATTACTCAGCTAACCTGGTAGCGGCGAAGATGACCCCTTTTGGATTTAAACTAAATATGTATACGCATTACCTGTCAGGCAACTAAACCGAATACTTTTAATAAGATTTTATAGTTCTGAAAACTGAAGTTTTCAGTAGCCTGCTTTTATTCCTTGGCCATGTTGATCTCTTCTAACTAACAAGGACACAATCCTTTTACCACCTACGATGACGATCGGAAAGCGCATCAAAACAACACTGTTAACAGATCCTGATTTCTAACCAGAAAAACAAAAAATTCTCACATTTGAGCACTCTAAACAAAAGATTAAATTAGCAAAACTTGCCTAACGTGAAGCGATAATACGAGTATATACCTTTGCTCTAAAAATAGTAAGCGATGGTCAAAGGATACTAATAATCCGGAGATTAGCACAGTAAAAATTCATTTCCTGTTGAAGCTCAATATAAACAAAACAAAACTGCACTCTTTTCACTCTCATGGAGAAGCAAATCCTGATCCTAAAATTCCAAAAGCTAATACTACATTCACTTGCGTTATCACTGGTGTCGCGATTCAAATAAAGATAGAAGATCTTAAACGTTTTCTCAAAAACAAGTTATCAATTACAAAATTACTAAGAAGTAGAGGAGAAAATTGACCATTGCCATTAATAAGATTATTCGCTAAAGATGTAACTCTGGTCAGTACTTTAATAACAAACGGGATTACAATAGGATTCAATAGATATAAAGTAGAAGCCTCACGTTCAAGTGCCAGACCACTGCCGTGCAGAAGATGCTACAAATATCATTGTACACAACCATGTCACAATGTCATAGTTTGCTTCAAATGCGGTGATCCCCATTCCAGCTATTTCTTCACCATAGCTCCAAATCCGAATTTCTGTGTTACATGTAACGCTAAAGGACACCGTGCCGCTAGTTCTATCTGTCCGCAGAGACCCAAGAAACCGTTCCCAAACTCCCCTGTAAAGATCTATCGGAATAATCGTAATTCTGCAGAAACAATGAATGATCAAATTAACCTAACTTCTGGACTGAACACAACAAATAAGGAGACACAACAAATTTCAGCAACTATAATCAAAGCCTTACAAGTGCATACTTCCACAATGGTTAAATGGGTTACCTCAGTACTTAGCTTAGTCCTATCAGATAAAACGCCAGAGCAATTGACTTCACTCATAAATCCAGTTTCTGAAGAATTGTTACAATGCCATCTGAATATTCTAAAATCTGTGGACGGACACATCTTTGTAGGCAAGGAGCCATTTAAGAGAAAGATCAAGAACTACAACGAGCCTGGGCCGGAGCAAGACTCTGTGACGGATTCTAACTCAGAACAAGAAGCCTAAACTAAACTAGAAGAAAACCAGTTGGATGTACCACATATTTATACTTTACTTTATTTCGAAACTAGTATAATAATTACATATGGAAGTCTTTACAGAAAGCGGCTTCATATATCACGTTTGAACTATTTGCTAAAAAGAAGATTGTATAACTCACATAAATGCTTTTGGCAGGGTAGACACGGGCTGGGTGTCTTTGGGGACCCAAGGATAATATAATCTCACTAATCTAGAAAAGTACTACAGAGGAAACATCAGTTATTTTACACAATCCTTTCTAAACATTTTATTAATTTTTAGTTAATCAATCGAATATTAATTAATATTCAAGGATACTATTAAGTGGTAATGTATTAATTTGATACATTTTTTATCACATAAACTGTCTCATACCTATATAGGCATTAAATAAAATTAAATTTCAATTTACTTGAAATTTATTCATCTTTATTTAGATTAATTAATTAATTGCTAGTTAATTAACTAACTAATTTATTACTTTTTAGATAATTCCCATGAGAAGTTATCAAAATAATAATTATAATTACAAACCAAAGATATATCAAACTACTTTTCTCTATTCAATTAAAGAAATGCTGTGTAATCAATTATTTAGAAAAAATCTCAATGTAAATTTGCACACTTCCAGTTCATACAAATTAGGACTTAAACTGAGCTAGAAAGAAAAGGCTTGTGTGGGCATGTGTGTGTTGGTGCAGTTTCTGATTTGAAGAATGCATATTTAACAAACATTAATACTTTATCTCTAATAATTGTATTATCTCTTAGGACGAAAGTGGCCAAGTCCCGCCTTGATGGCCCTGCGGGCCCAGGTATATTTTACTTTATCTGCAGTCTAAAATAAAATACAATGGAACGGAGCTTCAAGGTCGTTACACCATCACAATATATACACATTAAGCGTATTATTAGTGAAGCTTACATGAACCTTGGATTTGTAATGAGTAAAGCCCTGATTATTTTTACGTTTTTACATATTTTTTCCTTTGTATGTAGGTTGGTGAAAATCAGAAATGTTGGAAAATTACGATGTGAGGAGGCATGCATATCAAAATCACGTTACATATTTTGAGGTCTTTTACATATTTTCCGTCTACTGTACATATTTTTACACAAAATTAGTTTTTTTTTCTAATTTTCGTTAAATAATGTGCCAATAAAATATCTGTGGAACAATAATTCACAACGCAATTTAACAATCTGTCATTTTTATCTCTAATTGTTTCGAATCCGCAACAATCGCTCACGAGGTGACGTTGCACTATGGCGTTGAGAGAGAAATGTTACCTTTTCCTACAAAGTGAGAGAAAAGAACCTTTTAAACTCTTAAGTTTATCGTGCAGTTTAGTAATCACCTCCACATGTAAGATCGTTCAAATTAATTTATTCACGATTACGCTTAAGTAACAGTACAGGAGGACAGGTCAATTAGTCAAATTGGTTGTAATGCATTTAAAAAATCAGTTTCTTTCCGGAAACGAAACACATTGTAAAAATGGCATTGACAAGTATTAAATACCAAGCTACCAAGTGCTTCCGTAAGATACTTTAATGATTGACGTTCCCCTGATGGAAATTAAATGCTTTGTCAGCATGTACACAGTTTGTACTGAGCCACGAAAGCAACTGCTATTCATAAGCTCAACAGAACACGGAGCAAAGTAGGGACGCGGAAAGAAAGAACATGATCCTGATCCATGTTCAAGAAAAACACGCCTGACATAACTCATGTTATCATTTAATAGTCAACTGGAAGTACAAGGTTAGCACTTGCACTTACGCTCCCTACGTTCCTTACGCGAAAATAAGCAGTGCGCAACGATTGGAGAAAATACCTGTCTTGAAACCGAGGAATGAAAGCTTACCGGTGTATAAACTAACCTAAAGGTGGTATATTGTCAACCGTGAACTAAATTATAAATACTGTAACTGGCGAAGCAGAAAGCATCTGGCCTTCTGTAAGTAATGAGTGGCCTCAAGGGCATCACTTAGGGACGACACCCTACGTGTGTAATTTTAACATTAAAACAACCTTGACGTCATCGAACTGCATACAAATATACTTAACAGCACTTATTACGGCGAAAAACGTTTACACAGACAATGCAAAACTCAGTACGTTCACCTTGGCCATAACATGCACAGGACCCTTGTATACATTTGCACGAGAAGCCTTCCATTACCGCGCAAGCATAAATTACTGTCATGTTACTTATGAGGAGTTGAGAGACCCCTTAGTTGTTGGGTTTGTGGCTACATTGTTTAACTATTGATTGAACAATTGAAGATATTATAAAATGTTATCCAGGGCTTGAGTTGAAATAATGTTTAGTGACAGTCTAGATTATGAGCACAGTTGAGTTTGTATTATATGATAGCAAACATTTATGTATCGATTGTTTGAAGGGCTCCAAACAAGGATGATCATATATTATAATAATGCATAATATGGAGTTGAGAAAACATAGTTGTGAAGATTAAAATTAAATGTTTAGATGGTAATCAGTCACTATGGAGATAATTAAATAATGAATTGCTATATTCAAGATTAAGGAAAACTGAGTTTCACTTATATATTGTTTAGACCAGTATGTAACCTTAATTTTAGTAGACTGCCCTTAAGTTGGATTGCACGGATGAATTTTAGCTACTACTCCGGAACAATATTGGAGATTCTGAATATGCTTACTTATCCACTCCACTTTTTATGTCACAGGAATAGTAAATTGGAGAAAAAAAAGAGCGCCAAGTTACAACTGCTCACTCGCTTGTCATCTGTTGAGGAAACAAAGGACTACTAAAAGAATGATCAGTCGACCGAGATAAGACATCAGAGCGCAAACGAAGGGTCACGTTGTAGTGTCTGGATCGTCCCGGCACATGAGTGGAAGGGAACTTTATAGGGTTGGCTCACAGCTGATATGAGAGCGAAAAGAGTTAAGTACCCTTCTCGCTCCCGCTCCCACCTTTTCAACGTTTTTCTAAATGTCTCGAAACTAATACCACTATCAGAAATGTAAGCACATAGTGCACAAGAACTTACAAATTACTATGGAATACAATGGACAGCGATCTTGAGACCTTGTCCATTGATGAGTGGTAAGTTTGCTAAGATTATGACGTCATTATTTAATTGAAGTCTCAGTACTCAATAATCGACAAGATTTCGAGATCCCACCAGCTGATCATCATTATCATCTATATCAGTGTTTTTCAACTGCCGGTCTGCGAAACTACTGTACCGGACCTCTGCAAATTAATACATTTAATTTTTTAACACTTAATTTGTATATTTCGAGAGTTCAAAATTGAGATTAAAGTAGTGAATTTAAATTTCCTTGGGAAGATAACTAGAATCTGAAGATGCATTGAAAGTTTCTAATGTCACATAAACTTCTAAGTTACTGGCATTTTACCTGTCCTTAAAAGATTTTCCTAATAGTTTGCCGGTCCGTGAGTATCAAAAGGTTGAAAAACACTTATCTATACTGCATATTGATAAGCACAGTTCATATTCAAATCACGGTGGCTGGTCTGTCACCTGTGATCATACTTCCATCGCTGTAGTTGGTTTGCTACTCGATTCTTCAAGACACACTCTCATGAGGTAGTTCTTCACTTCTTTTTGTTAAAGCTTCCAAGTTCTGTTTCTTGTTGGGAACTTACTTGTCCTTCCATTGCTTGAGAAACTTCTGGATATTTTGTTTCTATTTTGTTCAATCTCTCGGTTAAGTTTTCTCTTAGTTCCAAAATGAGTTGTCGTAATTCATATTTGCCCTTTTGTCTTCTTTTATCTGTTTCTCTCATCCACTAAATTCTTCAATCTAGGGAGGTTTGCTAACTTCAGTTGTACTGGTACAAGTTCCGCTATTTCTGCATTTCTTTGTTCTCTTTCTTCTCTTTATCATTCTCTTTCTCCTTCTTCTCTTTTCCGTTCTTGTTCTTCGTTCTGAACACGCAGCCTCTTATTCAATTCTTCCAGAGCTGCGCAAGGCTGAGTCCATTTCTACTGTATATGTAGATGTTGACACTGTTTGACCCAATCGTTATACATTCTGTGACACTAGAGATGCATTTCTTAACTCGGAACAGTTGTTGTCACTTTTCGTCTTAATTTTCGTTTCTTGATCATCACGATCGTATTCAGTAGCATTCTCCTTGACCATCCTGTTGCTTTCAGGTCCAAAACGTTGATACGCCATTTTGATATGAAAAAAATCGATCGTGGTAGTAGCGCCCTTCAAGCTTCACGTAAGCGTCTATAATCTTCTTGTGACCTCGTCACAAATGCCCCGAATGGGTAACCTTTATTATATAAACTAAAGGTAAATAAAGAGCCAAGATTCCCCTTTTGACCAAAGACTTATGTGCTACACTTGGCGCGGTGAAATTTGGTTTAAAGCGATTGTCCTAGAGTGTTTCACTCTAGCAATGCTATACGTAGTAAATAAAACTCTGGGTAATATTTGGTTCATCAATTTAATCAAATACGATTAAATTATTGTTTCTGATAGCCCCTTTTGCTGAATTTATCGAAGAGAGCTAAGACTCTTTTGCTAGTCACCAAAGTGGCTAGCACTCACTAGAGGGTTACGCCCTCTCTATAGGAAAGGGAAATTTTGTTAAGTAGGATTTGTAGGATTGGAGATGGTCTAAGGGATGTAATAAAAAATTGTTTGTCCTTTATGTAATTACAATCTCATAACTTTTAAGTTATAAGCATTTTACTTATAAGCAGTTTGTTGGTTTATATGATCTGCTATGAAGATGACTAATAAATGATGGGGTTGAAGTGCAATTTCATGTCGCAAACATTGAAACGGATAGGTGAAGCTGAATCTTCTTGCTCAGAGGCGACTCTGAGTGCAATTCGTAACATGTGAGGCTTTATGGAGGTAAAAGTGAGTTGAAGTGTAATGAAAATAATGGTTCAATATGAGATGTCATATGTTACACAGTAGTTTCAAGTGGACTGGTGTGACTGTAGATGAAGGGGCCTGAGTAAGTGGGTTGAAGGTTGATATTAAGAACTGTTCGTGCTGCAAATTGAAGTTGGCTTAGCACATTGGTTCTTTGAAAAGGGTAGCGATTTTGCAAGGTGATGGTGATAAAAGAAAGAAATTGGTTTATTGTAATGGGGTGTGAAGGGGAAATTATAGGTAGGTTGAATGGCTTGAGTTGTTAAGGTCGTTGTAGTAATACAAGTCCGGGATTCTCAGTGGTAGGTTCAGGTGTGTCTTTGCATTTGCAGCTGTACGTGGGGTGCTGTTTGCCACATGTATTACATTTTGGTGGTGTGTGGGCCAGTACAGTACATTTAGGGTATTTGGACAACTTGATGTGTTATGATCATTATAAGTGTGGCAGTGTTCACATCTGGTAAGTAGAGGAGATTGGGAACGAGATGGCTCAACACGGTATCGTTTTCTGTAAATAAAAACACCAGCAGTAAGTAGGTCCGTGTATGTCTCTGAACGATGAGTGAGGGCGCGTACCTTACGCTGTACACAATCGGTGAAATTCCTAATAAACACGTGTGGCTAGACCTCGATGAATATTGAATATTCGGACAACTTAGGAAATTGCTTGTTGAATTCGTGTAGCATCCATTACCATATCTCGGGTAAACTCCGTACAATTTACGAAGCCCCCATTTCTTTTGGCGTTTGAGTATATAAATGAACGACAATTCACTTTATTTTATTTATTCTAGTACAAGAACAATGTTCCTCTTAAGTTTTGGAAACCAAGCGGCTATAGCGTTCAGTGTTGGATTAGTAATCGGAGGATCCTGGAAATGATCCTAGCGGCCGTGGAGTGTGACTGAGTTTTTTTTTCTAGTTTTCCCTCAATCATACCAAGGAAATGAGAGGATGGTATTCTCAAAATAAGAATCTGGTTGCTGAAGTTATACATTCCCTCTTCTATCCCGTTTAGTAGCTTCTAAAGTGTGAGTGAGTAGCTATATGGAACCACGACTGTTCACGTACATGCAGAAGATACTCGGTAAGAAATTTGTGTCTGTTTTAACATAAGTTGTTATAAGTACACATGAATTTAAAGTCACAAGATTCTACAAAATAAAATGAAGAAAAAAAAAGATAATTTTTTTTTTCTAATGTTATCGATAGAGACTTCGACATTAAATTGAAACTAACTTAAAGAAAAAAGTAGATTTTTTTTTCAAACGAGTTGACAATAATTCAATATTACTTACGACTCTGAAACGTTCTTCACAATCCTTATGCTTGTCAAAGTCTCAGGTCGTTCATGATGGAACGTAAGAAGAGGTTCACATCGTGAGCTGCCATGATTATTATTTTATTTATCGCCTGTAAATGTTGATTTCCTATAAGATAAATTTTGAAAAGTTCACAGTTTACGCAAACAAATTCATTTTGATTCTGTATAAATACAGAAACCTTAAAGAAACAACATTATTGTTGAACAGAAAAACTCACAAAAAGTTAATCTTACTTTCATCATACGAAACCCGGGCTAGTATGTAGATAAAGGCACAACTTTACCATTCCGTACTTCAAACGTCAGTACTCATACATATGACTGACTTAGGCCATAGTGACCTGTCTGACACTAATATATATTTGTTAAATAAATGATAACGCTTACTGAATCAAATTACAGAGTAACTTACATAACAGCCAATAGAGGCTGTCTTACTATAATTATAAGAACTGCAAAAACAAAATATGGAGAACCTTAAAAACTGAATTATAGAGAGCCATAGTACAATATAATGAGAAAAGCATGGAACGTCGGTAACGCTTTGCAGTGAGTGACAAGGTAACAAACATATATCTACAAATGATTTCCTTTGAGACGTAGGAGAAAAACTGAATATTTGTTTTTGATTACGCATATAAAAGTATCGAAAGATTTCTTCCGCCTATGAAAATTAGTTTTTTTGTGAACTAATTTTACACAAAATCTAGTAATAGACAGATTGAACCAATTTTCATAATGCTTATTTAATAGTTCTTATATTTGGTAGAAGTCCTTTCAGTTAATGAGAGGTAGTTTCATTGCAATGGTGTTTGTTGCAGTAGTAGTGATGCTGATGCCATCATCACGATAAACTAAAACCTTCTTTTCCTGTAAGTGCAATGTTGGAAACTATTGACATAGTCTATAATCAAATAACGATTCTCTTCCTAGTTTATAAAATACCAGTAATTAAATTTCAACTCGAGATTCGCTCCTGATCCACTTTTAGGATGGTACTACACGTAGGCAGCAAAATATACAGTATTATTTTCATTTTTGAATGCGTGCAATAGATGTCAGCATCATTAATAATAATAAAACAGCTTCTACTACTTTCATATTTAATGAAAACAATTAGCTGAAATATACCACTATTGTAACACTAAACTTTTAATTGCGTTTTCAATTCAACCTTCGAAATCTTAACCTTTTCTTCCTCACATTTTCAAATACTGTAAGAATATACAGATAAGTTTGAACTTCTAAGTAATACCAGCAGCAGCTCCAAAGTTGTTTTTGAAAGTGACCTCGACCGACCTCTAAACATTTTTTATTTTTGCAGAGGCAGTTAATGGACTGCCTTATTCAAACAACAAAAAAAAAAAAAAAATAACTTCTGGAGACCACTGCCAAGACGCGCGAACAAAGCATTTTTTTAAAACACACAATTCAGACATGGCTGTAAGGCGTAAAAGAAAAGAAAGACATTTACATCTCTTAGTCTACGGCAGTTGCAGAATCAGGCACGTAACCGAACACAACAAAGCAAATATTTATTGAAGTAACCTTAACAACCTTTGAGTACTATTTTACAAAACTAACTCTATGGTAAATAGAACTCGCCAGTTCATTGCCGCAGTAATAAACGACCGCCATAGGATTCTATCTGAGCAACATCAAGCCAGTTTTATCATCAACATCTACCAATCGAAGATCTCTTCTAACATTCTGCACCCACCGATGAGCATGTCTTCCCAACGGTCTCCTTCCACCCGACCTACCAACCACGATGATGAAATACAATATTCGTTTCTCTCCCCATCATAGCTACATGGCTTAAATCAATAAACAGCTGATGAAGTTTCCCATTGTATTCCCCATTTTTCTCTAAGATTTGTCTCAAGGCAAAAATCTGGTCGAACGTGGATCTATTTCTTCTAAATCCACATTGGTGATCTCCAATTATTTCATCTACGTATGCACTTTAGGCGCATTAGCAATATAATATTTAATGCTTTGTAATATGTTTGGAGTAACGAGATTTCGCGATAATTGTTATAGTTTGATTTATCGTCCTTTTTTTGGTAAATCGGATCTATAACTGAAGTTTTCTATTTATTTTAAGTTCCTTCTTTCTCCATATAGTATTTATCAATATATGTACTTCCTTGATTAGTGCCGTTCCTCCTGATTTTATTAATTTGACTGTAACGTTGTCTATTCCTGGCGATTTGAAATTTCTAAATTTCTTTATCGGAATGCTATTATGTGGACAAAGAAAAATTATTCATGCAAGAACTATCATAAGAATGTCATCAAAGATAAAGTAAGAGTGATCGTGACCCAATTGAATTTATTTCTTCTTCTCTATTTCTTTTTGGATAAATCCATGGCAGATCATGCAATTTAAGGGCAACCATGTGTCAAACATGACGGATGGCGTATTTTTCACCCGCAGACATGTACGAAAACCTGAATATCTTAAAAACTAGAATAGCTAGAAAGCTGAAACAAAAACCATGTGTAACCTCTGAAGTTGTAATTTTGGAAGGATCGTTTCTCAACATGAATTTCTTTTCTCTAAAAACAGACTGAAATATGAGTAACAAATTGTATAAACATCGATTTTCAAATCAACTTTTAAGTGTGAAAGAGTTGAATAGAAGGCTTTGACTATTGTAGTGTTTACAACTACAAACATAGTGTCTGCATACAAGAAATCATTGCGTTGAATTACATCTATTTTCCTTCTACCGGGGTTCAAACATGACCTTTTTCCAATGCTGGATTTCGGGCTTAAATATCTGAGATGTGTTCTCGTGAAGAGCTTTGAAATTTGGTGTCCGGGATGGCTTATATGTACCCAACGTATAGTAGAAATTGCACGTTTCATTTGAAGATTATTTTATCAGTGCAATCACAATTTCTTCTTGATACCATGAAATGAGAATATAATATTTTCACAAATGCCACCATGTTTTTGTGAGCGAGTTGAATATATTTTTTTTTGTCTAATTTTTTTGTAAGGTTTAGAACTACCGACAGGATGAATGTATACAAAAAACAATGACGTTGGATCACACAACATTTATGCTACGATAGTTCAAACATGGCGCTTTGCAGGAAAATCTCGGATTTCGGGCTAAAAGAATTCAGATGGGTTTTATGGCAGACTTGGAAAAAATGTTTTTTTTCCTCTTGTGCACAAGTCAATTTAATCTTATTTTTTAAAAGTCTTTATTGTAGAGAACCACCTTACTTGAAAGAAGTCACTATTTGGAAACGTTACTTTTGTCTTAAGATCTGTAATTTAGGTTTGATCCTTGCTTTCTCCACTCTACCTTGATCACCTATTCCTACGTATGCAGCTATATGTAATAGAGCGAATTTTGAGAGTGGGAACGTCGCTAAAGACCAAGCATAGCAAATTTTAATATACATGAATAGACCAAGGCAAGGCGCTTAAGACCACCACACTGGAATAAGTAAATACCTCATGGGATACGAGCTAAATACTTGGCAGTGATCCAAGATCGTGATCATTCCTTGTTTCAGCACTCCGTGGCCTATGATAAGTTACAAACTATCAAAATCAAAACAGATCACGCCCTATTAAAAACAGGATATAAACTCATCACGACTCATCGAGACAAGGGCAAAGGCCGGATACACAACTGCACAGCTATAAACTAACCATACCAATGATCAAAATTTAGCTTATTTACTAATTATCACACCTATTGATATTATTAAACTTCCATAATGCCACAGTTGGATTATATGAAATGTAAAAGTGGTTTAAAAACTAACGGGTTAACTGTTTCTTTATCGAGTGGTTGTTTATGTTTCCATAACTTCAAATGTTAGTAGCCACATCATCCCTAGTATCGATTTATATTAAATCAATGGTTCGAACCTACTTTATTTTTTTATTATTACACGTATTATTTATTCCCAATGACACGGAAAAAATATTCCGCCAATTATTTCCCAAAGAGAAAGCGGTCAGCATGTAGAACACATATTTCAACATTCTAACATGAATTCAACGTTTTGCGCAGGTCGAACATATTATTTTCATGACCAATCTGCGGAACATCAAAAACGGAAAGGTTATAACTTCTTGAGCTACAGGATGAGTGAGATGAGTGAACAGAAAAGTCCTACGAATCTAAATTACAGAGGATGAATTAATTTAAACGAATGCATTATTCTATCAACGATATTTATACAAAATCAAAATGGCATGTTTGTATTACTGGAGTAAGTGAATATATTTACCTCAGAAAGAGCTGCTCCACTTTTTATATTTCGACGCCCATTTGTTTAACTTATAATCGCGTGCAGGGAGTGTTTATTCCACTTGTCCACAGCAGATGGTGTATATATTTCGTAGACCAGTCCGCATATGATTTCCACGATACTACAAGAAAGTGTATTGATTTCCTACCATTAAATACGTAATAATATTGCGTTTAAAGAACAACATAACATTTGGAATAAAACAATAACTTATGATTGACAATATTATTGGAATGGTGGAACACAAAATAAAGTTCAAAAACCAAAGCGTATAAACTCAACCACTAAAACTTAAATGCTTTATGGAGGAATATGACTGTGGAAACAACCTAGAAATGTATACATATGATTACAGTAGAACCTCTGTTATCCGAAACAAAAGGTGCAGAGGTAATTTCGGATAACCAAAATTTCGGTTTAAAAAAATGTGTATTTTTTTTTTCAAAGTTTAAAGTGAACAAATCGAAGGCAATGATAAAAAATACACTTTTACGTATATAACAGACTTTTAATAAAGCTTTAAATGCATCTACAGTTGGACAACTTCTTATACAACTTAGTTTACTGTTTTTTTTAAAAAATCTATCTTTTTTGTTAGCATTTCAAATCTTATCTTTTTCGATTTTTTTTTGCCGTTTTGGTTAAACGCTATTTCGGTTAAGAGAGGTTTTACTTAATAGGTATGTATAAACCGATTGATAAGGAAACAAAATATTAATACCAGAATACCTGTCTATGTAATATGTTCAATATTATATGAGAGATTTGATAGAGAGAAAACAAATCAGATATTTAATTATTTCCTCATTACACACTTTTGCGTTTCATAGGTGCCGGTACCATGGGTGTTTCTGACCAGAGGACGAAAAATAAGGCTACCAAAACTTCCTAACAATAGTAATAAACGTATGGAAATTGTCTCGTGTCCCCGGAAAGAGCAAAAATATCGTCAGAGGTGCAAAAATATACCTCCCCCCTTTCCTCCGGAAGGCTGTTCTGATAGCATTTTTGTGTTGGATAAAAGCATTAAAATCTTTTAAAACTCTCAAAAATGGAGTCCCCTTACATAAGCTCACTTCTCAAGGAATCTCATAAATTATAATAGTGATAGATTCAAACAATGCGAACAAAACCAGATCATCGTGTCAATATTAGGCCACTGGATCAATTGAGTCAAGATTCAATCATAGAGTCGCCCAGTCACATTCAGCCTTGTCATTTAGGTCAAGATCGGGGTACCGAGTCATTCGAGTTAAGACCGGGTCAATCCGGTTAAATTTCGGACTGGGTCGCCTATGTTCGGGTCAGGCCGGGTTCCCGACAGCATTTGTCCAATCTGGTTCCCCCGCCCCCCTACAGTCCAGATAAGATTTTTTTTTAAATGTGGTTTTATTTTACTTGTCTATGATATTTGGAGGAAAAGTAGAAGCACGTTAATCAGATAGAAATTCAGTTCTTCCTGTAACAATTATCAAGATAAGTTATAGGCAGAATGAAAATTGGTTCAAGGATATTTTACATTAACTAAAATGATTACCATTCTATTTAAATTTATAATCTACCACGAAAATAAAAGTACTCGACTTTTTGAATTGATTTTTTTTTTCTAAATTTGAAATTGATATCGAGCAGTGTGGAATAGAAGTACTTTATGAAGGTAGTCAAAACACTTCTGCATGTCTATAATTTGTTTTAAAAGCATGGAACTGTAAAGCGAATAGTGAAAGAAATGTCCAACACAGAGTAGCAATTGTCATGTTGAAGTAGTGGTTTTCCTTTCAGTTAAGTGAAGGTGAATGTTTAGAAAAGCGCGGTCAGAAATGGGCATCATCAAGAGAGGTATACAGGAGTGTATGCTGTATGAGTATAGCCACTTTATCCTGGTGTTAATGGTATCATCGTTGTATTAGCAACAGAGATAGTTTTGCATCCAAACAGGTACAAATCGTGAAGTTTACCGAGGTGAAACTAAAAGGCTAATATTCGGATTCTAGTTTAGCTCCTATATCTAAAGTAAAGTACTGGCGACTCCTATCTCCCTCATCCCTGCCATCAGGCGGGTAGAAACCGAGACATTGATCAGGGATGGGCTTACGCGTTAGCTACCTGTAGAGAGACTTTTCAATAATAATAGTGAAAAGAAAAACGAGATAAAAATATAAAAAAAAATAATGCAATGTAATTCCTGTTTTATATAGGTGTGTACAACAAAACTGCCATGCGTACTTGCTTACATTTCAGGCTACTTCCCACAAAACTAATTTTATTGCCAAACACAACGAGTTGCTATTTATTTATTTTGTCTGTAAATATTTTTTACATACTAATCGAACAAATTGTTACTAATTTAATCACAAAGTAACCGAATAACATATGGTCATTATACTTCGAACCATAATATTTTTGTGATATAACTTCACATAATCATGGTAAAATCTAAAGGGATTGAAGATTCATACTTGATCATGACTGTCCAAAAACAAAATGTTAATACCTTTAATATATTGGTGTGTGCCAAATTCTATTAATTTGAAATAAGTGGATGAAATATTATGTTCTACATAATAAAGTATGGCGTCTGTTCAACATGTAAAATGATTCTAATTAGAAAACAAACTAACGTCCTTTTGTTGATAATATTTCAGTGGGGTACAGTTTTGTTTAAACTATAGATTTAAAATCTCTGTTAAATACATATCTCATTTCTAAATAATTGTAAAAAGCTCAAAAGCGAGATGTAGAACACTTTTCTAACTTGAATAATATATTACATGACTCTTCATACCTAATTTTGTAATGAACAGATTTCTTTCGATATGTATTACATATTTTTATATTATGCGTTTTAATACATATAGCAATTAGAAAGGCTATATATTATATCCTTCTTCTCCGACAATTTAAGACGGAGAATAAATGCTTTTTTATTAGCTACATGCATGTATTTAGAAAAAACACAGACTTCAAAATAACTTCAAAATAAGCGAAAATTGAACTTCAAAAATTCAACTTCAGGGCTCAGAAACATATACAGTAAAACCTCTGTTAACCGAAATAGCGTTTAACCGAAACGGCAAAAAAAAAATCGAAAAAGATAAAATTTGAAATGCTAACAGAAAAATATAGTTTTTTTTTTAAAAAAAAAAAACAGTAAACTTAGTTGTATAAGGAGTTGTCCAACTGTAGAAGCATTTAAAGCTTTATTAAAAGTCTGTAATCTAAAAGCGTATTTTTTATCATTGTCTCATTTTTTTCAATTTAAACTTTGAAAAGATACACATTTTTTAAACCGAAATTTTGGTTATCCGAAATGATCTCCACCCCTTTATTTCGGATAACAGAGGTATGAACTGTAAACAAATTCTCATGTATAAGTCTATAAAGGGAACATACCAGTATGGTGGCCATAATCTACACACTATTAAATATTAGTATTTTACGAATCGTTAATTAAAGATGTTGCATTAGCTACACTCACTTAAATCAGTTGTATTTTTCCTTCATGCTGTGGAATTACTATGTAACAGAACTATTGTTGTAAAAGAAATTAACTTAAAGAAAGTTATTGTCGCTTACATTGTTTCGATATTACAAGTTTCCATCGTATTTTGTGGATCAGTATTATGCATATAATGAGCTATACGTGCCTAAAGGTCATAAATACATTTAAGTAGGCGCACTAAATACTAAATTCCTCACAAATAGGTTAAAGAATATCAGCTTTATTATAAAGCGGCTGAAGAGAACTAGGCTGATTGAGAATCACGTTCATTAATCAACAAACGGCCGGCGTTTTGTGAAACGTCTAGGATCGTTGTAAAACGGCTCAATTTACAAAAAGCCTGCGACATAGAGCCAGAGAAGGTTTTTGCAGAGAGGGGGGAACAATCCCAATCTCCCCTCCTCCCCCCAGTACAAATCGAACACTGCTTATGTACGAGCCATGAACGAGTTGAGAATCGTGCGCGCATTAATTCATTTTTTACTGTTCAATGAGTTCGCCTATTTGAAGAACAAATCTTCACCTGAAGATAATACAAAGTTCCTGAACTAAATATCCCTGTGGTTATAATTATCTTTGAATCTGTTGGAAATCAATTACAAAATGACTGTGAATGATTTTTCACAGTAGTGGCGATTACAATTAATTGTAGAATATTAGATCCTAAAGAAACGATTTATTCCATTCCGGAATCACAGAAAGATGAGCATGATGATCACAAGGATAGATGCAGTTAATATCAACACAAATTCTCTTACTAAATATGTTAGTTTAATATGAAATATGGATAGGGAGTTTATGAATCCAATCAGATTGCATACATTTGTATCAAACCGCTTACCTAACATTGAAATGACTGTATTTCTGTTTGAGAATAACACAGGAATAAGAATTATATTCAAAGATAAATACAATAAAGCAAATTAAAAAAAAAAAATTCAAAGAATCGAACTTTGGACAAAAAGCTAAAATGGACACCCTAGAAGGTAAAAGAGCAGAATCACAACCGATTAAAACAACCACAACGTTCACGTGCGTTGTTAAGGGCACTCCCCAAAACACAAACAAAAGAATCTCAAGAATAAGATTCCAATCCAGAACATCACTAGAATAAAATGGGATAAGGGCCCACTACCACTTGTTGTGACGGTCACGCACGACCCCTCACATGCGTGTTATGAACAGGGAATAAGCTCACCTGATTTTGTTCATTTTATGTTGAAAAATTTGTGTGCGTACGCAAGCATGGATGAAAATGCGGCCGCTGGAAATGATGCGTCAGCGCGGTACCGTGGACATGTGAATCCAGCAGGCAGACTTAGCAACGATGTGTCAGTCGAGCAGTAGATGGTGTAAGTGATATGGTTGACGGTGCAGTGGGAAAACATAGTAGTGAATTGTTCTCCCACACAGCAGTTATTCTAGTGTCAGATGGACAAAAATTCATGGAAGTGGATTATTAGTTTACCCAGTTGATGTAGAGAAGAAAAGGGAAGCGTGTTGAACTGTAAAGCCATAGAGAGAGGAAAGTATTTATACAGGTCCATGCTTACGGATGATAGACGCCGCTGTTAAGGTAATGTGTCTGTTTCTCTTTTTTCTTATCCGTCCTGGATGTCTGTGAAGATAATTGGCACCGTGAAGAGTTATTTGGAAATATTTGTTTAATATTCTTGTGCACAGAACTGAATGCAAGATTATATTACTACGCAATTATCGTATCCGAACCGTGACGAGTGGAGCCCGGAATTGCTGAATTCGGTCGGTCACGTGATACGCAAGCATTGTTTGAACGGCGTGTTATTGTTTTAGACGACGTTTATTGTGTACTTATTTCACCCGGTCTTATTGTGTAATAGCTAGGTTGATGCAAAGTGGGCCTAAACTAAACTAATCTAAACTGAACTAAAATAAGATGATATTGAATATATGAATAGAAATAAAGAAAAGAAAGAAAGCATCCTATGTTTGATACGTTGTAAGCTGTACGGAAAGGTACTAATGTGTGTCGTTGTACTTTATAAAGACGTCAAATAATAAATGCACACACGTTCATGAAAATTAATACTTGTCCGGTACTAGTACTAATATCGCTTGCTGGAATGAGTAATGTCCGTGCATTGATCAGTAACTAGTCTAGTAGGATTTTTAAATCTGCTACCCCAACAAGAAAATAATAAATAAAGTATTAGTGTGTAATCACGGGAAAGTACAGCACTGTTATTTTTCATTTTACTGTAAATATATGCATTCATAGTTCGGAAACATCTGTGAATGTTCCGGGCGGGAATTACATTTGTGTATTAGTCAGGTTCCACGGCCATATGAGTTGTGATGGCATATGGAATATGTTTACTAAGCAATCGGGAGCAGTAAATATTAGTATTGTTCGCTAGAAAAAAATCTTTAACTGCTCAGGTTCCGTCCAAGTTATGGTTAACGTTAAATCAGGTCAAACAAGGCTACGGCAGCTTCTAGTAATGCTGTGAAAAAAAAAGTGTAAGATTAAACATTTCTATATGTGTAAGTTAGAAATTAGTTCGCGCCGGATTATAGTAATCAATATTAAGGTTGACGGGCCCAGGTAAAATTTTATGTTAAAGATAATCCGAGGCAAGCCTCCAAGGAAGAGTTAGGTTGACTTGATTATATAACACTAATGTTGTATCGTGGACGTACATAGTCGTTGTTGTACATAAAGCTAGCAGAAGCGTTGCAAAAAAAAAAAAAAATAATAATAAAAAAAAATGTTTGTAACGTTCTGAGCTCAGCGACGAAAAAGGGTACCCCGGTATTTTCTTAGATTAACGTGATTTCTGTTTTATTAAATATCTATTTTATTATTCAATCTTGTATCATACGGAATTCAATTTTTCTTGTTGTATCAGTACCGTAAAGCGTGGAGAAGCGTTTACCGGATTTGAGATATAGTCAATGGTTAATAATTTTTTGTATATCTACTGACGGTGGACTGTGATCAGAGAAGTGCATGATATTAGATTCCGTACAATAGATACGACTAACCTTTGATATATATGAAAGTTTGTTGAAAAACATCGTCAGTTACATTGTCAATAAATCCTATAAAAATAGTTTAAAGTGTTATTATCCTGCAATCTACTCCAGTATATGTTTGTTTGAAGCCAACGAATCCGTTCCGAACGATTCTGAAATTTTTCGAGATTGTGATCTAAGTAGTAACAGAGGACATTTCTTTAAAGGTATAAAAAAAGTTCATCCTCAAATTTTCACATTCTGTTTTTGGGCGAGTTATGGTGCGTGAAGCTCATCTTGAGGTGTTTGATCACGTCTGAAGTCATTTTTGAGACTTTCCCACCATTTTTACCTATTTATCAAAGTTGCGGTTCTGGTTTAATATTAGTGTTTTTGAGGAAGCACAGGAGAAGCATTATCGGTTACACCGTTCTCTAACCTCCTGTACTCTTGAACACCTGATAAATTGTCACAATTACCGGAAGTCCAGTTACAGGTGTTAGGTTTTGTTCCCACCCTAGCCTGGGACTCTACGTGCCTTTTATTCTCACGGCGCTATATGCATGTATAAAAGTGAGACGTTAATACCACATATCAGTCTAGTTTTCTCCCGCGGTGGTGATCTGGTTACAGGTTGGTCACATTATTTGAGGCCGAAGCCCAAGCAGGTCACATTGTACGTTTATTCACTAAAGATCCCACATTGGTTAGTTACTTAATCTCAAATGGAATATCTATAGGATTCTCAAGATACAAAGTAGAACCATCTCATTCCACAGCAAGACCTCTTTAATGCCGTAACTGTTATAAATACCATGAAGAATAAAACTGCCTCAACAGGTCCATTTGCTTGAAGTTAGGGGAGTCGCACTCAAGTTACACATGTACTGTAACGCCTAAATCTGACTTATGTACTGCATGCAAAAAGAATGGGCATAGAACTGCCAGTTCCAACTGTCCTTTACGCCCCAAACATCAGAAATATGATATTCCTAAGAAACTCTACAGATCCTACAAAACCAATGCTTGCTGCAGCAACGTACAAGAGACGCCAAATGTTGGATCTGAAGTTGAGGAAATGAATTTACAAAAAAATCCAATCAATTATAAATAACGCATTACGAGAACATACCACAACAATGGTAAGATGGGTATCTACGGTACTCTCCATGAGATATACCCAAAATAATATCTAAAAAATTACACACAGCTGTAAATCAAGCTTCTGAGGAACTTTTACAATGCCGCCTCAATATCCTACAATCTGTGGATTGTCATATCTTCATTGGCAAGGAGTCCTTCATCAAAAAATGAAAACAAACTTTAACACAGCTTCAAGACAAGCTACAACTGATCCAAAATAAATCTACAACAACCAGGGAATAAATCTCCAACTACAAATACACCCATATTTTTTAATCTCACCGGGATAGTTGCCAAATTAAATAAGTAAATGAAACGGAAGTAGATATTATAAGCATTTTTGCAGAAAGTACACGCTAATCTGTAAGGTTAATCAGAGGGTATAAGGCCTATACCTCCGTATATATACCCTCGACTACAGCCCTGCTTCTAATACAGCTTCTATTGATGGTGTTTTTACACTATATGCACTTGCCAGACTCTTACACACTCACGTAAACGAAAACAATTCGAGAAACTGGCTGCAAATTTGAGTTTAGGTGCCTTCAATTGAATTTATTTATGGCCTTTAGGCATGTCATTTTAGGGCGGGATAGGGTAGGACAGAGGATGTTACCGTCAAAAACTTAAGATCTGCTCTATCCAAAAATGCATATTCCAAAATTATACAACGGACACTAGAGATTCTTTTAACGGAGTAGGGGATTTCCAGATATGTGGGTCGAAATAAGCACGAGCAAGAAGACTTTCCGTATCATTAAAAATGATAGACGTAATGACAGTCATCCAACCGGACAGTGACAGTCTCTTTTACTGATAAATACACCAGATTTTCGTTTAAATGTGTGCGATTTACTCCTGTCTGTTACGCAATCACAAAGATTTTTAAAAAATCCGCAAAGAAAATCTGATATATCGAGTGGGGCAAACTAATTATTGCTCCTTGCGGGAAAGTCGTCTCATTCATGCTTATTTCGACCCACCGTATAGTTCAGAGAATTTTTAGGAATCTCCTACTTCTTTGAGGAAGCTCTTGCGCTTCCATTACACAATTTTAGAATATGCATTTTTGGATAGAGCGGGTCTCAAGTAACTGTTAAGGCTAAATCCAAGTGAATATTCCCGCCTTTTTTGTTTTACGTCAATCATTCAAATTTCAGTAGAGGAAAACAGAAATTGACTTTCACAGACCAATGTTCGTTTCGTTCTTCAATAGTGAGTACAATTGGTACATTTAATAAAATGCTAGTTGTAACTGCAGGATTGTCTGCAGAAACTATTGGGACATTATTCTAACCCAAAAGTGTCTGCACTCAATTCTGAGTTTACAAATATTTTGTTGAAACTAATTGTAGTCATTATTGAAGGACGAATTGAACTTTAGTCTGTGAAAGTTAATTTCTGTTTTCCTCAATTGAAACTTCAATAAGCATCTGTGCACCGTCAAATTTTCATGTCAGGAATCTCATGAAGCGGTCACGTCGGTGTTATTTTGCAACATTCTGTATATATATACCTATATCTCTCGATATGTACGGATTAGAAATAATTGTTTTGCTTACGTACTCTTCTGCCCTAGGACGGCCGTTAAGTGCCGTAGCCAATCAACATCCTTCCAAGGCCGTCCACCCACTAAAAGCAGGTCAACCTTAATAAAGAGAGAGAGAGAGATAGATCAAATATCGTTCATATGGAAGAATCCTTGGAAAGCGGAAATCGTTCATATTGACAAATTGTTGGATATCGAATACCGTTAAAATCGATACCACTTGAAATCGAATATCGTTCACATAGAAATATCGTTGGAAATTGAATATTCTTCGAATGGGAAAATCGAATATCGTTCGAGTAGAAAAATCGTTGAATATCGTTCAAATAAAAAAATCGTTGTTAAACGAGAATCGAGAAACCGTAGAAAATCAAATATCGATCAAATAAAAAACGTTTATCTATATTCGATATTTTGTTTTTTTAAATACTTATCGATGAATGTATCAAATAATCAAACAGCCCTATAATTCTGGGAATTATCCCAGCGGCCTCCCATCCTGACATTTTCCGAAGGTTTCCTTAGCCGCACCAATCAAATGCCGGGTGGTACCTCTAAAAGAGATCCTGGCCGACTATCTCCCATTCTTTCTGATCCACAACAATAGGTTAGGTAAAATTAACTAAATACTTTTCCCGCAATGCCTATTTCTATGGCACTACCAACTATATCACTAAACCACACACTGTCGAAGGAAGGCAGCGCTGTGTTCCGTTGTTGCATTTGTAGGTGTAATATCAGGAAAATTGAATCTTATTACGTATCAGTTAATGAGTCGCCGTGGCTTAGGTGGTGGCATGGGCAACGCGGGTTGAAATCCCGGCTAGGACGCTGGAAAATTTTCTCGCAGTGTTCCCATTCCTGACGCTCTGAGGTGTATTCAGTCTCTTACCAAATTGAATACCTCAGTGTCTTTGTTACTTCTGGGCACCTTGGGAAGGTAAATGTGGTCGAGCGTGAGACTGACCACTCCACCTCACTTCATTCCGTAGGTCGAGTATATGTGGAGCGCTCCATCCACATCTGCTATACGTCGTTCTCAGCACGTGCGTATCGCACAGGAGATTACTTTACCTTTTACAAGTCAGTTATCTCGTGGACCAAGCAGTATTAAACATTTGCTGGACATATCTTATTTCTATCTTTTTCATTTTTCTTGTTTTTTAAATGAAGGCAAAAGTCAAATTTACCAAGTGGGGACAGATTAGCAAATTGAAAGAAAACTTTAACTTCCTTTTCAACAATATTGTTTTCTATTGTCATACTATATAACATTTTTAAATTGCTAAACACACACACACACCACACACACACACACACACACACACACACACACACACACACACACACA
>JAGDQP010020907.1:18790-29450 GCA_022664845.1 Lepisma saccharinum | reverse complement strand
ATCTGTCCATCCTCCTCCGACCATCGAACAAGTCCTTTCTTCCCTAACGCTAACCTATCAAAATCTCTACCCTTTCCAGAGAAACGCCATGGTTACACCAAATCACACTTGCAGACAAAGAAGTCTTGAAAGGTCCAACTCAAGGCAATATACTCGGGTCCTTACGTATTCTCCATTAAGCCTACCAACCCCGAATACATTACACTACACCTTTCATCATTATTCATTTATCATTCACACTTCATTCACATCACCACACAATATTCATAAGTGTAGGGTTCATCTGTTTTCCATCAATACCTAGAGGAGCACATAGGTGAAAGATTTGTCTAACACGTGACTAAGTGTTGTGATGTCGACTTGCACTTCACACTCATCTTCATTTGCTTAGTCATCAATATATAATACCTAAGTAATGTTTATTCTCCTTTCTTTCCTGGGCTGGACAGAGGGCGTAACCCTCGAAACTGATGCTGGCCATACTTATAGACCAGTAATAAAAAAGTGAAGATTGTCAGTGCATGCAAGTTCGGATCAATATTCATTAGTTTTTAGTTTCGTGATAACAGAATATTTAAATTTTAAACTTTTTAAAAGTAGCCTTAAATCTTGTAGCAGCAGTGGTGCCAAAGGCGGAACTCCAACCCTGAATATTTTAACTCCTGGACCAGAGAATAAACTGTTACACCACGGCGGCACCAATCATAACGTGAATTTACATGTGCAAGGGATTTTTCGAGGGAGTTCTCCGTCGTAAAAGAGCTTGTTTGCACGATGATGAAACACATTTTTAAAATTATTATCAACTTAATGGTAAAATTTTGCTTTCCTATTTCGTGCTCTTCAATTTATATATATAACCTTTATTATTTAATGCGAGCAAATTTCGTAGGAGTTTCCACCCGTAAATAATGCTTCCTTCCAGAAATAAAAAGAATATGAGTTTTGTTACTTTTCCTCTTGCATATACGTAGGAAGTTTCCAGAAAATTAAATCTATCATTTGGTGAAGTTTTTTTGAAATTATCGAAAAAGCATTTTTTTTAAATTTTACATCTGGCAACCCTGTGTAGAAGTGTGCACTTTTAACATCAAACGATTAAGGTGTCTGTGGGTGTGTTTGAAGGTGCAGAAGCTTGATATCATCACACCCTTGTTAGTTTTCACATTGTTCTTCCGTCTTTTCAAACTTTCTTTTTTCTTTGAGAGGTTGCAGAGACCAGCAGAAAAGCATTCCCCTCCTCCTCCCCATTTTTCTTTTTCTTGTTCGAAAGAGCGTGAGCAAGCATACATCAGAGTTCCCAAAAGTAGATGGTGGTGACCTTTCCTTGTAAGGCAATTGATTGCAAGAGCATTCAAAGAGAAAGGTCACAGTCTGCAAAATGTCACATGGATAAATGGCTGGAATGACATTTTTCGAACTTAATAGTCTGCTAAAACGTGACTAAAATGTTGACATTTTATTCTAGAACAGAACTAATAACTGAATAGCGAGAGAGATAAGTTTTTGGCTAAATACATGATGTATATATGAAGAGAAGTTTTTACTTATTAAACATTTATATGAGGAATCTAGAAGCCAAGGGATACACGAGACATGGACGAGTAACAAGAGCTCATTCGAGAACAAACAATCACGTTTGTGAAATAGGGATCGAAATGGATATTCATTAAGAATATTTTCAATTTCTGCGAAAATATACGGTGAAGATGGCGGCAGTAAGCACTTGATCAATATTGCATGCATGGTTACGATAAGAAGCCTTTCCCTCTTTCTGCGCATGCGTGCAAATCACACTGGAACTGAACTTGAAAGAAACTTCTCAGTGTTTTCCCAGGGTTACTGCCGAGGAAAACGTTTACATTGACATTCGAACGGTCGTTGGATTTTACTAGATTTTAAAGAAATAAGATAAAATATTGGAAACTCTACGGAACTTTACTGAGAATTCATGACAATGTTTACGAAGCTTTTCGCAGTGTGGGTCATCTCTAAGTGACTTACGTAGTAATCGCACCTTTATTGTCTGTTACCTCCTCTCACTTGACTCCGAATATTAGTCTCATTGTCAGAGAAAGAAGTAGAAATTAGGGACTGAGGTCTTCAATACAAGGAACCATACTGTTATTCGGCTGGAATGAGTAATTCTTTCCATAACAGAATTCCAACTCTCAATGTTCTGCTTAGGAAGAGAACAAAAACTTTTCTGCTGAGCTTGGTAATTTTACCGACCGTACAATCGCCTTACACTATAGCTACATTCCTTGTCCTTCACCAAACTTATATAGTTTATAAACTTTTATTTAAGTTCTTTGAAATACTAGCAGATAGATCCTTGTGGAACACCTGTTTATATTGGGCGGTGTTGTTCTAAAAAATGAAACTATTTACCTTTTAAAGAAAGTGAAGCAAGAGGAGGTAGAATTAAGAGTTACCTTGTTGAGAAATTTTGTATAGGCACCCTTGTTGTCAAACGGTATCAAAGACCTTTAAAATATCCTTTAATTATTCATTACTGTAATAATTACGCATTACGTATTAGTACTTAGCCAGTTTTTTAATCATGTTATGATCTATCTTCTAGCACATAATCATCAAAATGCATAATCACTCCTTGTTTTACAGTGCACAAGGCATTTATTTGTTTATACAATAGGGGAAAGTCGGACACTACGGGCAGCTGTAACTTAACTTTACTATAGTGTGAATAGTGAGCAACTACCCAGAATGCTTTTCGGCTCAAATGAAACTTTCTTCATTCTACTACACAAGGATATAGTTATATTTCAAGGCTGTTTTCATTTGTCCAGGAAATTGCATTATTTTTCAAAATAAAAAAAGTAAGTTTACCCCGTTTTACCCAACCGGTATGATAAAATGGGGTTCTTATTTAATTCAATGATAAATTTCATCACACACCAAAAATCATTAATATAAACCTATAGTCTCTGTTTATGAGCGCAGAAGCTATGAAAACAGTGATAATAATACAGGTAGATAGGGTTGCAATAAATAAACCACAGTGAAACAGATGAAAAATCTAATTTCTCTTTTGATGTTATACAAATATTCCAAAATAATTTTGAATATTTTCAAAACAATGCCTCTTTCTGTCGTTATATAAAAAAGTTTTAATTGTCCCAGAAAATACCTATTTAGAATCTTGATACAGATAGCGAACCCTATTTTGTCCAACAACTTACCTTCCCATTTCTATCCAGCTGCCTAAATTTCAAGATTTCAATATGTCTCTGCTCAGCCAGTTGCAGGTCAAATAAACTATTTTTAAATGATACGTAAATAACTCTAAGATATATTTTGCAGTCCAGGTTTAACAAATCCACAAGACAACAACAAACTTAATGTTAAAATAAATCGAAGTGTAGAATATATATACAAACTCAACACGAAGGCACACTGTTCTTGAAATCACCCCTTCAACTGACGAAACTGCTTCTGTTGTGCAGCCATTAAGTAATTGAAATCGCACATGGTGGATGGTACCATCAGTCGGAGCTGGAGGCACACCATCCCGTTCTATCCGACCTCCCCGTTTAGTCAAACTTTCTACCTACTCGTTTCTTTTCCATGTATTTACAGAAAACATCTTTTGTTTCTTAGAAACAGAGAGAGCATACGACAAAATAAAAATAATAATTGCAAGAGAAGATTAAAAAAATCATTTTATTAAACTAGTGAAAAAAAATAACGTCGTTTATTTACGCTCCAGGAATTTGTTAACAGGATATTCCCACGTTAGGGTTCTAAAATCATCTCTCACGAATGTTCATGATTAACGTTTGCTGAGAAAGCAATTTGCCATTTTTTTTAAAAAAAATAAGAACCATTCTTCTTAATGGACTTAAATAAATAAAGGGTTTTATTTCTAAAAATGCAAACATCTCTCTCTGTCTCTCCCTCTCTCTCTCATTTTTAATTACGTAACAATCGCAAGCAGCGCGTGGATAATACAGAGTAATCCTCGCAGTGTTGTCAGATTTAAAATTACTAACAAAACATAAAATTGCTAAAATGATTCAACAAAATTTTTCGAGTTTTTGCTCTTTTTCCCCTTTTTACCTTGATGTGACCCAGATTTTTTCGTTTCCGGAAACTTTCCCTCCACCTGGCAACACTGTAATCCTCTCGCTTGTAATTTTACAAAACACTTGGGTTCTATACGTGCGTACGTCTCTCTCATTCTTTTTTCCTATTAAAAACAAGAGAACAAAGTGAAGGTTTTTTTTTTGTAAGTTTCAAATGAAAATATGTCATATCTTGCTTTTTTAATGGTTTGCACTAAGTGATGGTGAAGTGCGCTGACAAATAACACACAACTATAAAAATTATATCTTAACGCTTGTCTTATAAATTAAAGTTAATGACTTCTGATTTTTGTTAAAAAAAGAGAGCGTTAAAAATAATTAAAGTCACATTCTGTCTCTCTCCATTTCTGTATATTTTAGATCTATGGGGTATGACTATACTCTTTTCTTTAGTTCACAATGGTTCGTCGTATCCTTAAATCTTGTAAAGTTAATTTAACTTATTTTTCGACATCATATAATGATGAAATTTTGTACAGCGACGTAAGTCGGTTGACAATACAATGTTCCATTGTTACTTTCATATATTTCTATATATTTATATATTTTAAAATCATATTATTATTTTTTTAATATGGACTTCTTTATTCTAAAATAAATACAGCCTGCAACGATGTTCCGTTTGACTGGTTGCAGAACACTTTAGGATTTGGGTTACAAAATATTAGCTTGGAAAAAAGTATCCGAAAACCGAAATAATTCATAAAATATAATAATAATATACTTTTTAAAGGCACACTCTTCTTAAACAATTGTTTTTGCATGATTAAAATGAAAAGCATGGAGCACGCCAATTCATAATTTACGAAGTGACTGTATATGAGGTTAATTTGAAGTTATTACTTTGAATTCTTTTGACCCAATGACGAAAATCGCTAATTTTTAAATCGATACTAGTGAAGTGTCATAAATGTAAATTCCATTTTCGACCATCACCCTGTGTAAGATTTCCACTTTTATTCTGAGTTTCACGCACCAAATGAGAAGATCCTGCCATCTACCGTTTACATACTCCGATTACTGGTAGCTATATTCTCTCATATCGCCCCTAGCGGCAAATACTATTACTACGCGGTAGTGTAACCATCCGTGTTGTACTAGAGCAAAACTTTGAAACATTTTTTTCTCTATGTATTTGAAACCCAAATGATCATTTATGATAGCCTTGTTTCTCTTTAACGCCACACGGCTGTAGAAGATGCAATATTTCATTTATTCTGGAGTGCACTTCTACTATCTATTCTATTTATATTTTCGTTTTGTTAGAGAACTAGAATTCTTTCATCACTTCATTGTGTGAAGAATTTCTTTAATATTACAGCCAGCTGCCCTTGACTTGCTTTCTTGCCTTTTAATGAACCCAGGACTCGCCCTGTTTACAAATCCCTACTTAACCCACTTTCAGTATAGTGTCGTGCCAACATAGGGTTTTACTGAACGCAATGCAGTTCTTTTTACTGCTGCTAGATGTCTGCACAGAAGACAAAATACTAATTAGTATGGTACATGTCTTTTGTTGTTATCCTAGACATTAACTCTTAAAACAAAACTAGATTTTTAGTTTCTCAATTTGTTTTCTGGTTGTTATTCTTGGGTTGTCTTACGTCTCATTCTTTCAAAGGTTGTGTGTTCGGAAACATAGATAAAGATGAAAGATTGGACTTGAATAAGTTGAAAGTTAAATTAGATCCTGAATGGTATTATTTTCTTTTGTAAGCAATTTTTGCTTTTCTTGATGCCAAATTCAATAAATCTTTTGCTTTATTATCTAGCTTTATGAACCAGGCATAAACTAGACTTAATTCCATGTGATTGAAAATTCAATTTATATAAATTCAATACAAATCTGACTCACTAGAAATTTGGTTTCTTCCCGGACTAAATTGTTTCTTCTTGGGAGTGAGAAACAAATGAAACTCACTAGGTTACACCTTGGAAATGCTGCAGCAATTCAGAGGTTGTACCAATGTTGAAAGTTCTCAAAGCATCCCTAGAACTTCTGCAAAGTGATGTTGCGTCATTTGGTGTCATCCGCATTGTCGAAATACCTGCTTTCTACTGACCGTTTTGGGCATAGAAGAAATTACAATGGACACAGGTCTGATACGGTTAGTTTCACGGGCTATTGCTAGAGGGCAGGTGTAAATATCGACACGTACAATTTTCTGTTCATGAATAAGGATTCCACAAACTGTTCATGTGTTAGCCTTCACTTCAGCCGGTCCTTTGTCAGGATGGAATGGCAGGTTTATGAAATGTCCAGTTTTTCAGCTAATATTTGCACTGTTTCTTGTCAGTTATCCAGCTAAACACTGCTGCTTAGCATATGAGTCGTCTATTGCCTCACAAAAACACCTACCTATACCAGACAAAGGTGGCACTTTTCACTAGTGTCTTGTCTGCATACGCTATTTGTAGCAATTGCCTAGCTTCAGAGGCAGTTTATCTATCTTCACACAAAACATAATGTTATCTGTTGTATCAACTCAACCATATCGCAGCGTGAACGACATGTCTTCTCAACTTAGTAAAAATGTTCGCTTGTGCGTGAAGCTTTCAAGAATACGATATGGTCTACGCGATCATACTTTGAACTATTCCCGCGTAAAAAAACAAACCAGTCCGGGAAATTTTAGAACAACGGCTGTACAGTATAAGTTTGTGCAACAATAATGCAAGGTAGTCACTACCTTAAAGGTTTATTTCTCATAACTTGTAGCTGACGTAATTACTTGTAACAAATCCCAAATTATAGCGTATGCTAAGAAAATTTATTGAGCCGTTACAATTAGGGATTGTTTGATGCAAGTTTCTTGAAGGTTTAGTCATATTAATTCTGAAGTAAGCGAAAAATTGAATTTAGTGCACATTAATGTTTTCACAAATTTAGTTCTCATAAATGTTCTGGAATGTTACTGAAGATTCTGAACACTTTTTACTCTATCCAGTTATACTGTAATAATTTTGCCAAGTGCTTAAGTAATGTCTGCACAAGTAGCTCATAATGGATATTCCCAAGAGGGCATGAAAATTGGGAACAGAATTTAATATTTATTGTATCATAATGGCTCTGTTTCATAGATTCAATGGAAGTGCTACCTAAGTTTCTAATAGTAAATTGATTACACTCAATATTATGAGCCTAAGCAACGTCATTAAAGGATTATAGTCTGATTTCTTGTTTATCAGTAGTAATAGACTTGTAAGAAATACGATCAAATCCAGATAGTTCCAGCGACTACGGGAGGAAAGAAGTCAAATTGAGGAATTCACAAGTCAATGCATCAACTGGAATTGTCATCGTTTTGAACCTTAGTAGGTGGTTTTGCTGATATTCCACAGTTAAAAGTCTTAATCACAATGCGTTCTCCATTTATGCAATATAGGCTCTTACCCGATACGGTCGTACCTAAACGGTTCTCAAGAAACTTAAGAAAAGAAACAAATGATTCGATCGAAAATACTGTAGTTAAACCGAGAGAGCCTGGAGGGGTCGACCAATTTTGCTTCCAAACTCAGATCTTGTTTCTAATTTGTGCAAAATCTAAGGCCTAAGCCCGTCACAAATTTGAAGGATGACGTCCCTTATAAAGCGCTATTCAGGGTACACGGAAATGAAAGAAAACTTTATGAGTCTTTGTCCAAATAATATTTCGGAGCTTGCTTGCGGAACCTAAAATCAACCCTCCAAAATCTACTAGGATTGGAAACTTCCAGGATCCGATCTTGTCTGTTTTCTAGTATTGATTTGACATCCATGAACGTGTTTTTCCAGTAGTCTTTCTTTTACATCAATCACCATTGAATTGAAATTAATTTTATTTATAGCCTTTAGGCATCAAAGGCTCAGGCCTAGATAGGGGAGAAGAAAGGATACTGGAAGGTGTCGGTGAGAACCCAATTGAACGCACCATCCCGGTATTTGCCTGGTGTAACTGAGGAAAAACCCTGGAAAACCTCAGTGAGGATTGGTCAGCATCTGGGATTGAACTCAAGACCTCTCGAATGCTAAGGTTCTACCACTGAACCACCGCCACTCAGTGGTTCAATCACCAATTTGAGTACCATTCCAAACTCATTGGAATATGATTTCCGAGAGTCGAAAGCAAACCCCACATGTTGCTTCTTTATAAAAGTTTCGAAATTATTCTTAATATTAAAATCCAGTAAATTATAGCTAATGGGTAACATGGGAATGCAAATATTTACCTGCTTTAATATTCCTAAATTACTTAATCAACTAATCTATAACTTGGTTTACATTCACTCAGGCCTTCATTCAAAATTCAAACTGTTGGTTAAGTGTTTCATCCATTCCCATTTACGCGTACCAATGCAAAGAAACACATTACCAAGATCAGTATATATAACACGTTTTACAGCATATATTAATTAAGGTTTTATAAATACAAAAATGTATGAAGTGAGCAAGGTAAATTCATTGGTTGATAGTAAACGTACAATTAAAAGAGATTGTTTTATTTTTATCATTACTAAGTGAATAACGTATCCGGGATATATTAAATTAAAAGTTGAAAGAGAGAGAGAGAGAAAATTAACTCATGGTTAATTGGAGAAAGTGAGTCGCGATTTTGGATATACACTATTGGTGTATTTCTGTCTATGGGATATTGACTTCTGATAAATGCTTAAATCTTTTTTAAAATGCCTTCTTTTCACACAAGTTAAATTTATTTTACAAAACTTAACTGAAAATTAAGTTCGTTTTTCTGTAACTGGACCGAAAAAAGTAGTTCGTGGCAAACATATTTTTTTTTGTTATAATCATAACCATGACTATCAATATACTTGCGAAAGTGTGCCATGTTACTCAAAGCATGTTCATCCTTCTTCTTCAAAACAACTACTTCCACAGATTGTAGCCTGATTTGGTGACGACTCATTCACCTTATGTATAATCGCCCTGCCACCAAGCTAACTGTGTCAAAAAATATGTTTTCCTTTCTTGTCCTGTTAAGGCTGTTTCAACCTGGGTTCTTGTAAACAGAACAGTATGGTTCAACCTTCTTGGCTTGATATGCTAAGTATACATTAAGTTGAAACACTATGAATCCAAGCTTGATTAAGTTTTGGGTCAGGTAAAAATTGCTATGTGGGATATAACGCAAACATTTCTTAAAATATAGAACATACGAATATGGCATTTTTACTTATCATGAAGTAATTCTATAAATGATATAAAATCGATGCATAAAAACGAAAATCTGTATAAACATCCATAAAATAGGGGAAAATGTAGAAAAAAATATCTAGCATTCAAAGTGGTTACTGGTAAAGAGAAAGAAGATAAAAAAGTACCTGATATCAAGAACGTAGGTACTCAAACCAAAATGAGAAAAAAAATAAACAAAAAGAGAAACCAAATGGTTAAATATAATGCTTCAGCTAAACTAAGTTTTGAGGAGAAAATACGGAATGATATTCTTTACATATAGAAATGAGCAGCATTTGGACCTCGCAAAGATACAAAAATTGACTGTTGTATTTGGTTTCAAAGCTACTTTTCTTCCTTGTATCATTTCGTAAGCTTATATCGCATATCAGCAATTTCCCCCATTCTTTCATTCTCTCTATCTCTTATTCCCACATCCTATTTTCATGGATCTCGATAAATAAAGAACAAAGAAAAGAAGCCACTTTGTATTCAGATGGAGAAAGTTTTAAAGTAGAAGAAGAAGAAGAAAGCAGATAACTTTTATTTTCTTCTTTTTTTCATTCCTCAGATGAAGAAACCTTACCATTTTCCTCAATATCTATCGTTTGAGTGTCGTATAGGTTGCAACTTTCAAAGACCGCACGCAATATATACTTTGAAAGCATCTCTTTCTCTTAGTTTGTATGCAGGTCTTGTTTCTTTTAGAATATAAAATAGAAGCTAAGATCTAGACACCAAAGAAAGGAACAGTCATCACCGCTATAGTCAAATTGTCACTCCTAAACTGTATCTGATGCATATATCCTAATCTATGTGTTATATGATTCCCTCATTCTACGTGTATGAATTGACTGATCCATATTTTATAATCCATGTGCTATAGAGTCCTCATATTCTATATGTATGAATCGCCTAATCCATATTTGTAATTCATGTGCTATATAGTCCTCGTATTCTACATGTATGAATCGCCTAATCCATATTTGTAATTCATGTGCTATATAATCCCCATATTCTATATGTATGAATCGCCTAATCCATATTTGTAATTCTTGTGCTATATAATCCCCATATTCTATATGTATGCATCGGCTGATCCATATTTTGTAATCCATGTGCTATATACTCCCCATATTCTATATGTATGCATCGGCTGATCCATATTTTGTAATTCTTGTGCTATATAATCCCCATATTCTATATGTATGAATCGGCTGATCCATATTTTGTAATTCTTGTGCTATATAATCCCCATATTCTATATGTATGCATCGGCTGATCCATATTTTGTAATCCATGTGCTATATAATCCCCATATTCTATATGTATGCATCGGCTGATCCATATTTTGTAATCCATGTGCTATATAATCCCCATA
>JAGDQP010020907.1:0-17771 GCA_022664845.1 Lepisma saccharinum | reverse complement strand
AGAGAGGTTGAATTATGAAAGCAGTTAGGGAAAAGTAGGCGCAAGTGGTACAGCCTGCTTCAGTGAATCATGCAAACTTGTTGAAAGAAGGAAAAAACGAATTAAAACACTGATAAAAGACCTATTTTCTTCTTCTTTTTTATCCTGAGTGAGCAATAACAACTTGCGAGAAAATATTTCTTTGTCTATTAATAGACATCTCTACTTTAATTTTCTTAAGATTGCGAAATGTTCTGATTTGCCTTAGTAGATAGTAGCTTCTTAAGCATCCGCGTTCTTATTTTAACCACTGACGATTTAAGAATGATAAATGCTTCCATCTCTTGAGTACAATTTCATTCTCTAGTGTTCATCCGCGTTCTTATTTTAACTGCTGACGATTTAAGAACGTAAAATAAGCTGACCATATGAGTACTGTAGTAGACCAAAGATAAATTAATTGTGCGAAGGTAGATGTAGCTAACTTACCGTAATTATTCAATATTTTTTCACTGTAATCATTCAAACACATAATTAGATTAGTTTTATTTCATATTGAAGTATATAATATAGCGAAACCATAATCTTGAGTAGCAGATAATCACGAAGACAGAAGATTCAATCAGTTTAAAGAAACACTAGCGTCCATGAACAATAGCACGAGATAATAATGTTATTAAATAATATTTAAACTCCATCCATAAGGATTTATTCAAATCATTTGTTGATAATTTACAATTATATTCTTGACTATAATAATAGTTACATTACATATAAAACAAAAATACTTCAAAAAATTAAGTATAGAACAATTGCATTTCGAATGAAGTAAATAAATTCTACAATATAAATAATTTGTTGATCGTATTCCAGTTCTTGTTTGTTGTGTCCAAGTGCAAGTAAAAGTATTTATCTGTGACGATCTATGAATATTAAACGCTGACTCCAGAAGCCAAAGGATGCAAGTGACATTGACGAGTTAAAAAAGTTTGAGGTAATCTTTTATATATAACCCGAAATATATGTGACACAAAACTGTCATATTTTATACATGGACACACTAAGGTCCACAAGGTCTTTTTGTACTAAATATGACAATTTTTGTGTCATATATTTCGGGTTATATATAAAAGATTACCTCGAACTTTTTTAACTCGTCAATGTCACTTGCATCCTTTGGCTTCTAGACTACTGAAATAATTTGATCGCATGAGCAGCAAGATTTTTTTCTTGATTTTTTTTATTTGTACTTTTATTTCATTATTCACTTTATAAGAGTAGGTATTTCCTTCGCCTGGATAAAAATATAGAAAACAATCAACTCGTTAAACATTAATGAATAGTGTCATTAGCTCTGCTGTAGAACTAGATATATTGAGTTGGTGCAGAATTCTTTGGAAGGTACGGATTGTTATTGGATATAAAGGGATTCAAGTTTCATTGAAAATCAAAAACAATTTCGAGTTTGTTATATACAGGTTGTTCCAAAAAGACATCTATTTTCATACTGTTATTACCTGGTTAAGTATGACATAAACAAGCAAGTCAGCACTATCACCCAAGGAATCACAATGAAATGACATTTGAAATACTGATATATTGATGTGTGTCCATGGCCTTATTACTCGATATGACACAAATGCATGGAGTTTCCGGTTCGATCACGCCTCGTGCCATCTCTCAAATGCAAAGTTAATGCTCTGCAAACTGTGCTACGACCGTAGGATTATCACCTTTTTATTAATAAATTACGGGACGCTCGGCAAAACATAGGGAATATTTTTTAAAAAAAAATACGGGACAAATCTGAAATAATCTAAAATGAAACTGCAACGTTTCTCAACCTATGGTGCGTGAGGATAGAACAGGTGGTCCGCAGCCAGACTTAGAAATGTAATTCTAATACAGATTACAGTGATTCACTTTAATATTAGACTCCTACTTTATTTTACTGTGTCTCCGTAGATATTCAAAACATGCCTTAATATTTATTAAATTAAAAATCGCATAATATGCCCCAAATGTCAGTAAAACCCATGTATTTTTTTATATTATATCCACACAACTTAGTAATCCGTAGAATTGTTTTAGATCCATTACTCGTCCTAGGATATAAAAAAATAAGATACACTCAACAAGAGAAAATATAATGCATGAGTTACCAGCCATGGTGGGAGCTGGGGATGTGAACAGAGTTTGCGCGTCTGTATGCATAGTAAACAGTTGGAAAAGAGTTCATCGCGGTCTATTTATTAAAATGATTGATATTGTGAAAATGTGTATGTATATGCTACCTATAATTCGGGTGGGCGCTGACACATAAAATACAGAAAATTCAGCTGCATTTAACTTGCGTTAGGTCGAGTAATAAAGCAATGGACACATACCAACCTGTGAGTATTTCAACTGGCATGACATTGTAATTTCTTGGGTCGTAGCGTTGACTTGCTAGTGTCTCTCATAACCCGTTAATAGCTATATGAAAATAGGTCTTTTTTTTGGAACATGTATATAAAAAGTGAACTCGAACTTTATTTTTCAGTCACTTGGATCCATTTTCTACTGAACCCTTCTAGGCTCCTTATACGACATTTTACATTTATACGCAATACTTAAACTTTTAGACTAAATCTTATACAAGACCTTTGTGGCTTTGGTGATATTTTCTGGCAGTAGTGCTACTTATGCATATCCTACTGTATAGGTAAATTTAATATATTAACGAATTTCGTATTTTCACATATTAGGAATTTAGACTGGAGTTGGTCAGAACCAGAGTCTAGTATTCGACCTGACCCAGTGAGATGGAAGGCGGAGCAGAGCTTTTAATTAATTCCTTGCGTTTACGCAGTGCTTCTTTCAGGGGGGGTGACTGGGACCAAAGATGTTATTACCCAGAGCACGAAAATTACGATCCCAAAAATTCCCAGTTCATTACGTTCCCAGGTCGGATCAAGTTTAGGATCTGGTCACCTACGTTAGACCTGGTTTCAGCTCTGTACAGAATATTTTTCTGGCTACTTCACATAATCTGAAAATACTTATATTATCTTTTGTGTTCTTCGTGATCAACTGTATGCTCGTTATTGAAATCAGGATACTTAACTAGATTTGGAAAGTTTTGAGAAGGAATATTTTTTGTAAATCCTTCAGTACGAAAAAATTCGATAATATTTTCTTCATATAATGACCTTATTTAACGTAAAGGTTTAGTCTAAAGAAAATAATACTAATTTTGATAGAAAGGAAAGCTAACTCAAATAGTACAAAGTTGTTAGAAGAAAACAAGATATTATTTTATTAATTTAAGCAACATATGTAAGCTTTCATAAAGCAATATGCTATGATATGAAGTAAATATGATATGACAGATGTAACTTAAAATTATCAATAATATGTAATTAAATTCTCCAATGTTAAAAAAACCTAGGTCAGAAAAAAGAACTTTTCAGGACAGTAAAAAACATTGCTACTTAAATTGTTTTCTATAAAATGAACTATCACTTTTCTGGTCCTGTTATGAGCCCATTGAAATATTTTGTGAAAATTCTAGATATTTAAAAACTCAAAATTTTGTGTTTTATGGACAAATTCCAACATTTGACTTAGTTTTGTTTAATATAGTATTGAATAAGAAAAAAAATGAATTAATGTTAATTTAATTATGTTAATATGAATATTATAGCGAACTCTTCATTAAAAATAAACGTTTCAAATCACATTACAAAATGTTGATGTAGATAGTTTTATAATTATAACACAATTATATTATTTGTGCTTTCTAATAAAATATATGTCTCTGCTTGAACCTATTTTTTTACCTTCTTAGGCTTGTTCTACTCTATTAGTCAAGTCTGTATTGCATTACAAAAGTATTTTGAATCAGGGGTGTGACATACATATTGACTGTTTTTTTTTCTGAATCGTGTATCTTCTTTGCGCTGTTATGCATTTTATAATAATGTGTTGTTTTTTTTTTTCAAGTAGAAAAATAATAAATTTGGCAGAATGTTGAGAATATAATGAGCATTATTTACTGTGTTAGTTTAAGGACGAATGTATTACGAAAACTAGTGTGAGAACATGGACATAAGTCCTGATCAAGTGCACTTCAGAATCAGCATTGACAGAATAACTAGGCACACACTCATAACTGCTACCTATCGAAAACATCTAGACATGATTCATACATTTCATTCATCAATAAATCGAAACACTAAATCAGATAATAAAAACATTTCTTTGGCTTTATGGTTACGTGTATTTTTCTAGAACATGGTCACTTGATTTGATGATGGAGAAAAGCAAAAAAAAAAAAGGATTATTTTGACTTAGTTTCTTTTAACATTGGAGAGTTGTGTAAGTAACACAGTTGTGTTGGAATCAAACCCAAGGATACAAGATACAAAGTCAGTTCACTAACCGTGTGAATATCCTGTTTTATAACAAACAAAAGAAGTAATCCATAATTATTTTTTTTAAAAGTGAGAGGCATGAGTACAGGTCTTGGATGAAAGAAAAATAAAGGTACAAACGACAAAAGAAGATGATAAATTAGAAGATTGCACGAAATCTATCATCGACGATCTCTTCAAAAGACATCCTGGTCCTACTACGTTATTTTAAAAGAAACAACAAAGAACATAGAAGAAGCTTTCGTCATTTTTCATTCCAAATATTGGTGAGAAGATGGTGAAAACTTATAAGCACACACATATACACTTACACAGAAAAAACAGAAGATGAAAAGATGAAGAATTCTGAGAAAAAGGAACAAATATAAGAAAAGAGAAAAAAGAACTAATCTCTCTCTCAATCTCTGAGTGTTGCGAAAAACGTTGTTGTTTTCACGTCCCAAAAGAAATTCGTCAGTAGGATGAAAAACTAGAATTCATCAAACGATCTTTCTCTCTTTTGATATGAATATCAAGAAATAGGCAAAGAAGAGAAGAAAGAGAGATAGTGAAGAAGAGAGATACAAGAGAAGGAGATAGAGAGAATTCAGTGTAATTCACAAATGTATATCTTTGTCTTTGTTGTTTTGAGTTTCTTTTAGAGATTAGAGAAGAATATATTTCCATCCGGTATTAAAAAAAGCAATTTTCTAAAACATTACATAAAAATTAATATTTTCTTGCCCTTACCTTGAGTTAACGAAGACTTTTTCGGTACGTCTCACATATAGATAGATAGGTAGATAGATAGATACATAGATAAAAAAAAGGGAAATTATATGTGTTTGCTACACAATGAAATACAAAGAAATAATATACCTTCTATGAAACATTCTTCGTTACAATTGAATACAAAACACAACTCATTACAAATTCATAACATTTATATAATACGTCGGATCTCTTTACTAAGATACCGTAAAATTACACGCACAGTACAAACGACGTTGTTTTATCTCCAACATGTTAATTTGAAACCTGAAATTTTAAGAGGAAGAGTATTTCCCCAAGAGTTCCGCATCTGTTGTAGGTTTCACTGAAAATGTGCATTTTCTGCTTTAGAAAACCCATATCGTCTAGTTTTCCTCCCGTTGATATTACGATGTGTAAGCTTGTAATGCATTTGACATAACCTAACCACAGAGAGGTTAAATTACGCAGTTTGAAAACCCACATTCAATTTACACTCATCCGCAAATTGGAGGAAATGTAATCACTTTTGTGGTAAAGAATGCATTTCATCATTGTTGCATAGAAACAGATGTGTTAGAGTAGTTTAAAGGTCCTGGTGTATATATGATCTGTCCGCTAAAACGGATAATATGTTCAATATAATTAATTTGGTTTTTAATACTGTTATTTTTTAGTTCAATTAATTACTGAAGTGGTTCTTTTGATATCAGTATTTATTTAACTAAAAACAGATAACTTTTCTGACAAGGCAATGTCAAATATAATTATAAAATAGATAAACACAGTAACGAAACTCTATCAGCGTCTTCCTTAGATAAAATAATCTCTTATCTGAAGTACCATTCACTGGCCGTCTAGTTAAATATTCAAGCAGACCTTATCAGTAGATAAGAGGTAGGAAGTTAATTTTTAATGAGATGCCTTACGTGATTGGTGGAGAGGTTCGGTCTCCTTGAGTATTTAACTAGATAGCCAGCGAATGGTACTTCATATTAGAGTTTGTTTTATCTAAGGAAGATGCTGATAGAGTTTCGTTACTGTAATGTTTATCTATTTTATGATTATATTTGACATTGCCTTGTCAGTTATCTGCTTTTATTAATATCAATACAAGGCCTAAGTGTTGTTATATCTATTTAAATGTGGATTCTTTTGTTTTGAGTTATGATTACAAATAAAAAAATGTCATTATGAGGACTTTCTAAGGTCAACCTGTTGCATAACGTTTGTTTTACTATTAAATTGTTTCCTGATATTGCAATTTTCATGTCAATTACACCACATCCATTCGACTGCATACATGCATAATGTATACAGGTTAGAAGCATAGCACTGGCGGACACGCCTCTCAATTATTATGTGCTGTAACCCATCCCTACCTAACGTAGAGTAATCAATTTAACATGCTGAGTGAAAGGAAGAAAAAGGAACATCTGAGCGAACTTTTTTCACATATTGTGTTACTTGTTATTTTAGTATTTTTTTATATTTGTGAAATTAGATGATACAGTAGAAAAAGACGTAAATAAACAAGAGGTTCATACTACTGTACCGAAAATGTTCAGACACGCATGTAAGCATTTTCTTACATTAGTGCGTATCCTTTACAAGAATAACAAGACGATTAGTGACATAAAAGTGCTTTAATACTATTGTGCGCAGTAAGCGTTGTCTGGATCATAATTTGGCAAAGACAATAAGCAACGTTGTTTACATAAATGTGTAGAACAACAAGGGTAAGAATGAAACTGATTCTGTTATATTTTCAGCATACAAAGTAAGTTGAGCGAAATGAATGCTTGGCATTTTAAAACTTAGTTCTCTGCATCCACCAGCAAAAGTCAAACAGTGAAGCTACTGACAGTGAGGGACGAAGATTATGTTTGGATAGAGAAGCTGCGTGTTTACGTTATTTAACAGAAGCCTTTGTGCCAGTGTCAGAGATATTTGAGAGGAAACTTCATATCGTTTAATATACAAAAATGTTCTTGTTGGGTTATTTTAAAGACACGTTTTGCTTTGTGTGATGTTGTAAGTTACATTTGAACTAATACACAAAATGTATAGAAACTATTTTTCGACAAATGGTTAAAACACACTAGAAAATGAAATAAGTACCCACAAACTTCTGAAATTTATGTTCCATATATTTTAATAAAGAAACAATAAATCAACGAATGTAGTTTGTCTCGAAGGCCGAAGAGAGAATCCATAAAATAGTCAACTTTCTTGAAGTTAGTGAATTAGTTTATTAAATACTTCAGACATGAATATTGTTTTCAGGTGAAACTCAAGTTCTTAAAAAAAAGGAAGAAAATATTTGTTTCGGGTATCGAAAAATTATCTTTTAATGTCAGTAATTTTCCGTTGTGTTTACTTGAAAATATCAGTGACAATTTTATCACGCAAAGGCACTGAGGTTTTTAGATCCAGTGCGACCTATGTTAAGCCAAGTTTCATCTATTTTCAAAGTAATGAAAATGAATATCTATAGAAAAAAGTGGAGAGAATGAGACATATATAGTCTAAAAGTTGGGAACGTAGTAACGAGGTAACAGACAAGAAGGAAAAGTTTTCATCTAGGTCGTGTAAATGAACGAAACAGGGGTTTCCGCTAGTCGAAGTTGCCGTTTCAAAACATATTTGTCCATAATAACATGTTTTTATGAGGCAGATAACACCTGTCCATACTAAGTAATCAGTATCTACATTTCTGCTGTACCATATACAAGTGTTACAGTATACAGTGATTAAATTGCTGTATTTTAGGTCACTTATCAGAAGACAGGACTACACTTTGTGTGTTTGAGAGTATGATGTTTTCTCAAACGTCTTTAAAAAGTTAAAGTTCGTGCCCATGTCAAACATATTATTTCTAATTCTCATAGCAGTAATATCTCTATAAGTAAATGCTATTACAGAATGTTAAAGGTTTTACTAGTCCTTCTATGGGACAGTAGTGTCAGCAGAGATTCGGCCAAGATTTTCAGTTTGGGGACGTAAAGTCGAAACTGAGAGGGTATAAATATAGTTTTGCACAGTTTCTATCGATTTTTGGACCGTAAAAATGTCAAAGTTGAGGGGGTCCATTCGAAAATTTGGGGGGTGACACCTCCCACAGGAGGGGCGTGGGCTGGCGGAATAACTGAGTGTCAGTATTCCTTATGTCACAAAGTAAAATTGAATCATAATTTTTACTTCTTACTAGTAATTGATCCAAGAGTGAAAATTTGGGGTGTATGAACCTAAAATCACGCTATCTTAAGTTTTGCAGTGGAAATTATAAGGCTACGGACTGATACAGGAGAGTGTTACGATGTGTTGGAAAAACCTGTGCGCTGCAATTGCTATATATACAGTTTCATTAATGAAGGAATGAGAAAATTCCTGATTAGTCGTTTTAGGTCTGTCTGGACTGTCAAGCAACTCTAATGACCCTATATATTTGTAATCCATGTATTGTATACATATATATAAACCATGTATTGTATATATATATATAAATGTCTTGTTTTGTTCTCTCGAATTACTTAATTTGAACGGGTTTAGGTTTTCATCAGTAGTCTTATTGAGTTTAGCTTTGTAATGAGTTATTCAAACAAATCTTCATGTATATGAATTATTTTGAAATTAACCAAAAGTTAATGTTGGCGCCCGATAAATGACAGTGATTTTAAGTATTTTTTAAAATTATGTTTAATTTAAAAATATTTGAAATTATTTTCATGTAGATTTATTATTTATAATTAATGTCATGTTTATACTTTGCTTCAAAAATATATTAGACTTTTAAGATATAGTAAAATTAGCTATTATATACATGAATATTAAAATTTTAACTGAATGTGAGGTTACATTCAGTGTAGCTGTTCGTGTAGCTGCTCCGCCAATCAAATTGCATTATTTTTTCTAGGTAACGTATCAACGTAAACAATGCTTACATACGATAGGGAGAGATATAGAATTAAGCAGTTCTCTCCACATCCCGTCTCCTCAAAATATATTTTGCAAATTGCCGGTCCCGAGGCATAGAAATATATGCGCATACGTACATTATAATGATCGTTATAAAAGCCAGAGAGAACTTGATGACATTTGCTTTGAGTTAACATGTGCAACGCTGTATATTTACCCGTTCTAAATCCATCAAAAATGTAAATAATGCAACGATCAATACAACACAGCAGCACGTGTGTGTGTGTGCAGTACACAACTTTGGCAATAAATACCAACCGTCTGAATAAATGATTAATAGGGAAAACTGTTTGATGGCAAAAAAGTAAAACATTTAAAAAAAATCAAGATCCATGAAGAAGATACGAAAGAATTGTAAACATTTTTGTTATGTAACAATTGTAAGTGGTAAGGCCATTGTTAAGAATTCTGCCAGAATTATTAATTTGAGGACTGTAAAGCCAAAGTTGTTAGAGGGAGTGCAAGTAGAGTTTTGCAAAGTTTCTATCAATTCTGAACATTAAAAATGTTAAAGTTGAGTGTTTGCGCTTGAAGTTTTGGAGGGGTCACCCCCATTGGGAATGGGCTCTGGCAGAATCCCTGTCTATAGTGCTGTAAAGTGCGGAATTCTTGTACTTGTAATATAGATAGTTGGAAGTGGTTATTAAGTTCTTAATGAAGAAAATCCAGTAAATGAAATCCTAAATTTACGCTGGCGTAGTAACAATAGGTCTAAGTCCCAAAGCAATATACCATACGGATTTGGGCCGGATTCATGATTAAAAGAGCTTTGAATAGCAAAATCTTTTGATACCTCTCTGCAGTAATTAATATTAATGATATACAAATAAAATAGCTCATTTTTTACATATTCATGTAAAATATGGGCAAAATTGTAGTAAATAAAAAATACATTTAGCTGCTAACAAGGCAAATACCCGACCACCACGACTCCTCCGATTTCGTTCAAATTTTCAGAACTCGTTCAAAATAATGACCTAAATATTGCTTTGCAGGTGTTCTATTCGCAAATGCCTAGTTTCGGTGTTACAGGCGTGCAAAGTTAGGGCGACATCGTCACAAACAACTTCATATCTCCAGGCATAATAACGTAACATTTTTTATTACGATTCCTTCATATAAAGTATATGTTACATCCACACCATAATAAATACCATAAATTGAATAACTTTTAAGTAATCGCTCGCAATGTTATATTTCTTGTTTGATACTACTCAATTTTGAAATACATATTTAAAAGTTTGTTATATATACGGTAACCATATGTTAACAGTCAAAATTTGGTACAGGTCCTTTCGAAGTTTTAATTTACTCCAATCCTCATTTGCGGATGGGTTGAGAGTCAATCCCCTCCCCACAAATGTTTTTATTCAGGCTGCAAGATAAGATAACTTAAATTTTATCGGCGGTAACAGCACTATGGCTTACGCCCGTCCCGATTCAGGCTACAAATTTAACTTAGAATTGTGTTTTATTAAAAACACCCTCTACTCTAAAAATTAATTAATAATAATAATTTCAGAAGTTTAAAATCAGATAAAACTTGATCACTGAAAATTAAATAATATTAAATGTGCTTTACAAGGCAAGTTCAATGCGTGAATCATTGGCATAAGCCTTTAAGCACTTTAAAAAATATTTGTCCAAAAATCTTTAATTACAAAAACATCTACGGTTACTCATACGTATTTGTTGGACACTAAAACAACTCTAGGCTAAATATACTTCAAATGCCCGTGTCATACTAAATTATATCGCCCTCATTTTATGAAATTCGGGACTTTTAATATTTTTTCGGGACAAAATCCTAAAATTCTTGATATTAATATTTTTCTGTTAAATTTCACACTAAAATTCATGTCGCACAACAGATGTCGTTATTGTAGGTGTACGGTTTTAGGGTGAATTTATATCTATATTTTCACAACAATTAAAAGGGTTTTTGAATCCTTAAAATTGGAATCATATTTTAATATGTGCTCTTGATAATTTCTGGTTCTTTCATAACCTTTTACTATATTATTGGACGTATTTTAATGGATTATTGTAGGAAATGTATCAGGTAAATGAAATTATATTAAGACTCATGATGCCCTGAATTGTATAGTATTACTCGGATTATCCTTTAGTCGTTCTGATGAATTAGTTCACTGTAAAAATTAATGCATATATTTATAGCTTTCGAACACCTCTTCTTTGAAACACTATGAACTTTATCAAATGTATTCCATGGGTACAGTGTTCAATTGTCAGTTGCTAAACCGATTTGTATGCGCGAACAAACGTCTAAGTGACATTTTCAAATAAAAAATCACGAGTACATGTTTATATATAACGTTAAAAATATGAGGCATAAAATATTCATACTTTGTACGAAGACATGTTAGACTAAAGTCCGCTTTTGTGCAAAGTACGAATATTTTATGCCTGAAATTGGTTTTTGATATATATAAAAAAAGTACTCGTGATTTTTTTAAATTTAAAAATGTCACTTAGACGTTTGTTCGCGCATACGCTTCATTTGTCAAGTAGCGTTAACTATACTCGCCTCAAGCTCTGAAATCGGTTGATGCGAGTTCTAAGGTTCGTTAAGAGAATGTACAATTAATTGAATTGTTATTAATGTCTTAAACGAGCAGATGAATTTGTAAAGATGGCACCTGCAAGTCTTTTTGGAGAATCTGAACCATTTCGTTTAATGGTCCTTACGAGAACTGAATCCATGACTCGGTTGCAAATCGGTTTAGCAGCTGACAATAGAACACTGTACCCAAAGAATACACTCGAACAAAATTCATAGACGAAGAGTATATATATGCCAGTAGATCAGAGATTCTGCCAGATCTCATAAATAGGGGTGTCAACACCTCATTCTCTAGCTCACCCCACAAGTCTTATCATAAATTTATAGCATTGTACTGACCCCCCCCCCCACAATTTTGACTTTACAACCAACCCCAAAACGAAAATCCTGGTATAATCCTACATGAAATTTATGCATATACACCGTGCATCTTCAATTTATTAAAATCAAATGCTTTTCGTCTAATCCGCTTTAAGGTCCACGAGCTAAATTTATAAAACATATCTTAAATACATTCTTTGTGTACAAGTTTTAATTTTATTTGCTAAACATATAAAATTTATATCATTATTTGTCAACATCTTACGTCATTTATGAAGCTAATGTGCAAACGTTGGATTCATTTAGCTCCGAAACTATACATTTTATTTCACAGTCTCGCATTATCAATTATCTCCCTTGTACTAAAATTAATTTGTGAAATATTACCGGCTATACTTTTGTAACACTCTGTACAGCGAATAAACCTGATTCTAAAATAAATTTAGTAATCGTTTATGAGAACTTGTGTAAACAAAATATATGCAGGCAGTGTTTAGAAAGTATGAGTTGTCAAATAACGATGAAGAGTCAGTTTTAGAACAATATGATTGTCCGCTTTTATACATATATATACTTTCTGTACACATTATGCATAATTATTGACCAGATTGGTGTTTCAAAGTAGAAGTGTTTGAAAAATATAAATTATGTGTATTATTTTCTATAAATCTACAGTGAACTTTAAATAAAATTCACGCAAACGACCTGAACTTGCGTGAACGCAGGGCATTATGCGTTTTGGTATCACTTATCTGATAAATTTACTACAATAATCTTTTAAAATACGTCAAATAATATAGTAAAAGGTTATAAAAGAATCAGAAATCATCAACAGGGCACATTAGAATATTATTCCAATATTAAACGTTCATAAATCTTTTTAATTATATTGAAAATATAGATATAAATTCATCTTAAAATATTATATCTACACTAGCGACATCTGTTGCGCAACAAGAATTTTAGTGTAAAATTTAACAGAAAATATTAAAATCAAGAATTTTTAGAGTCGTGTCCCGAAAACACTATTAAAAGTTTTGAATTTTATCAAATAAAGGCGATATAATTTAATATGATAAGGACATTTGAAGTAAATTTAACCTAGAATTCTTTTAGTGTCTAAGAAAAATGTGTGCATAACTGTTGATAATTTGTAATTAAATGTACTTGGACAAATAGCTTTTTAAAAAGTGCTCGAGGGCTTAAACCAATTATTATTAACGCATTAAACTTGCCTTATAAATCACATTTAATATTATAATTATTTTCAGTGATCAAGTTCATCCTGATTTCAAAGTTATTATTATTATTTAATTTTCAGACTAGAGGGTGGTTTTAATAAAACACAATTTTAAGCTAAATTTGTAACCTGAATCAAAACTTTTGTGGGGAGGGGATTGACTTTCAAACCATCCGTGATGATCTTCCATGAATGATATGGTATTCCATGAATGGTGTGGTATGAATGTAACAGATACTTTATATGAAGTAATTATAATAGAAATGTTACTACTTTTAATTGTTTTTCACAATGATTTGTGTGAAGTTATCTCAAGAACACAAAGATTGGGTAGAATCCGTAGAATGGCACACGAATGCTATGTGTAAAGTTATTCAGGGTGCATAGAGTCTGACAGAGTCTAGTTAATTTTAATCGTGTATCAGTGCGCGGCATTGAGTATAAAATAGTGCCAGATACTCGCACAAACAATGCTATTAATAACTTCTCCCGTTAATTTCGCTTCAACTACTAGCCAAATTGCACCTAATCTTTGACACACAAACTCATATTTTTATGCTGATTTTAAATGTATATATATATATTCTAGATCTGAGTGTCCACTTGAAATAGTGTTACTTGGAAATTAAAAGAGATTAATTTTATCCTCTTTTTATAAAAGTGTAGCGGTTTCTTATCCACTCCATTTACTGAATGCTTCATAGAAAATTCAAATGTGTTTTTCATCTCTTTCGGGTGCAATTCATGCAGAGTAGCAATTTGGTTGCTGCACAATTTTGTAGCAAATTGACGAACTCATAACAACTGGAAATGTGGCTTAAGCGCTTTTCATGAGTGAATTATTTATGCATTACATTCCCCCCTAGAAACCAACCTTCGTGCGTTAAATGTGCTTTGTCCTTGTATGTCAGAGTGTCATTTTTATTTTTAACACGTGACATTTAACTGACAACAAAAGAGAGGACCTTTTTACATACAGAAATGTCATCCATGTTAATTTTTTATTATTATTTTGGGGGAGTTCTCTTTATATGTCGTATTAGATAATATAGAAAGAAATCCGAAAGAGAGATAAAAGTTTTGCAATAACTTTATAAGTACAGTCTGTACCAAAAGATCTGTACGGGTTAATCGATTTGAGTACGATTTCTTGTAATGTAAAGATAATGTGATTTTCTGTAAGCTACAGAAAACTTTATACAAAGTGGTTAATCCATTACAAAGTTACTCGGAAAAGAAATGTTACGACTGGGTACATACTTTTGGCACTGATTGTACATATAAGAATGTTAGAAACGATTATTTATGCTTCATAACAATACACTTCTCTTTAAGGAAAAATGTTCATTAAGATTTACAAAAACTACATTACATAATACATTTATTCATACCGTCCGTTGGTGTGGGGTTGGTAACACTATGTTTGCAACATTGACAGTTAAGACTGTTTTTAAAATTAGTTGTGAACAGAACCTGCAGCTCGCGGAGTACTTCTTTGACCTGTCCCAGAACAAAAATGCCAAATTAGGTGAATGTATGTACAACAGTATGGAAACAATTGGAAACATTGATTTTTTTTTAGTTGGCAACACTTACAACTTTGAACCCTACGAAAATTTGCTGTTGGGTTTTTTAAAAAGGAGGACATATTTGAATAGAAATAGCAAAAAGATGACAACGTCGGTAACAATTGGTGACTTCTACCACCTGGCGCAGTACCTAACAGGGCCTAAAATTGAACGAAATCACAGCTCCACACTGGTAAAAATTTTATATAGTATAGAAAAACTAGTTTAGTCAGCATTTGTTTTGACATATAATCAGTGTTCTGTCCAGTACATCATGTTTACCTGCGACCAAAAAAATATTATTATTATTATTATGTAGGAAAATTTTGGCATTCAGAGCAAACAAAATTAAAGGCACATTAGGATACATATTTAATTGTATTGTATTAAACCATAAAATACAGGAAACAAACCGGTAAGAAAAATAGTCACACTGGAAGAAAAAAAAGTCACTTTTTCTTACATAAGAATTTCACTGTCATTTTTCCGTGATCATCACGCTGTCTCAGTCTGTTTTCTGCCGAGGCAAATACACCGTTATACCAGGGCTGTTCCATTGACTTCGTACCAACTTCAAAACGCCTTTCCTTTCTGGCCAGCCATTTCATAACAGCAGGGGTTGGGCTAAAATATTTCCTGGGATATATTTCCCAGGATAATATTTCCTTTGTTATGATTGGTTGTTGAGAGTCTACGGTGCTTCGGCTTAATTTTTGGCTGTTATTGATGTATGTTATATCTGGTAGTACATATTTCTATAACGGATTCAAAGGATCGTGTAATTTTTATCTACGAAACAACACATTTCATTATATCGGAAAAGTGTAATGTCCTATTGAAACAACAGATAAACGTGCAGTTAGTTGCATATTTTAAAACTATATGAATGCAACCGAAAACGTTTGAAAACTAAATATAGTTAAAAAGTTCCTTCATCTCAAAATTGGTAATGGTTTTCCCTGCCATCTAGGAGACACCTATACGTATTAACTCTGGCTTAATATCATATACTGGCAGTTATATGGAATTGAGTAACCCATTGCATAATGAATGTATTGAATCAGTAAGACTTAGTTTGACACACTAAACGCGTTTAAATGCATAATCCGAGAAAAGTAAGGTACTCACATTAATACCACTCCACACTTTAAGAATTATAGTTCCACACTCCTTTCCTACAGTTCCACAAAGTGTGGAGTACTCCACTCAATTTTAGGCCCTGGTACCTAAGGACGTCGTATGGAAAATTTGGTGGAAATCAATTATAAGTACAATACACACACACACAGTCAATGGTATTTACACAGATATTCTGAAAAAGAAAATTATGTCGTTACCTAAGTATCGTGTTTACAAAGTGTCAGTAACGTGTAGGAGAAGTGTTGCCAGTTGTTCACGTCTTTCTGAAGTTGAAACGGCTCGTAAGCGTTAAGTTTCTCCCGATCATATTTTAGTCACTTCTTCTATGAGAGTGTGTCATAATAAACTCAAGCTACTAGGACAGCTACACAAAATTCCTTAAACTCAAAAAGTGTAAAGGAAATTATATTCAAATAACAAAAAACTACTAAAAAATATCCGTTAACTTAGAGAGAATTGACGAAGAACTAGATAAAAACACTTAAACGCTTGTAAATAATTACACACAAATCTGTAAGTACTGAAAGGTATAGAAAAGCTACACACAAAAATTCGTAAAATCTTGAAAACACAACAGAAACTGTACAAAAAAGTAGTCTCTGAAAGATACAATGAAACTACACAAAATTCTTAAACTAAGAAAGATACAGTAAGAACTACACCAAACACTTAGACTCTTAAATTCAGCAAAAAAGACACGAATATTTACCCTCTGATAGATACAGCAAAAGCTACACAAAACTCTTAAGCACTTCAAAGTATGGCGGAATATATGCAATAAACCTTAAACTTTGAGATAGAACTAGAAGAAGAACCACATAAAAATTTAAAATCTGAAAATACAACAAAAATTACTAAAAAACATTCTTGGACTCTGAAAGATTCATTGTAACTACACAAAATCCTTAAACTCTGAAGGGTACAACGAGAACTATACTATAACCTTAATTTCAGAAAGAACAAAAGAAATTACCCAGAAATACTTGCACACAAAAAGATACAATAAAAGCTAGGAGGAATTCCTTAGCCGTGAAAGATACAACGAAATTCCACAAATTCTTAAAAACTCTGAAAAACACAATAAGAATTACACCAAAGCTTCAACTCTGAAAGGTGAAGCAGAAAACTACAAAAAATTTTTTTTCAGTAGTGACGTGATATCGAAACCGTATCAGTGAACATTTTAAATTGTATAATATCCTATACACATCATATTTAAAAGGAGACGAATAAGCGGTTTAATTACTTTTGTGACTGGTAATTTTAAAGAATAAGATTATAATTCATTCGGTGAGTCACTGATACTGAGCAGGAAAATGTTTACAACGATTAATACTAAACACTACACAAACAATAAACTACGTAATGAAAAAAATAATAATATTTTCAATGTTAAAATGTGGATTTCATTCAAACAGCTTTAACAGGATAACTTATATAGAGGTCTGGCAACGTTGGTAATAATATTAGATTGATCCTTTGAACCAATAACTGGGGGAACAGTCGGTCTTGCACATGGCCTTGCACGAGTTACAATGGTCAATAAAATTTGCCTCATGAAACAAGGAATATATTATGATTAATTATGTGTTAATAATTTAATTGTCCGTGAGATGGGAGCGCTATGGAGATGAGAATGTTTGGAATACCATATCATCAAAGAAGAACTCAGGTATTTTGAAACCTTGAGAAGAGTTTTGATGTTATTGACTGTGTATAGGAACGATAATTTTCTTCTCCATCAATCTGCAAATAAACAACTAAATTGTCTTCGAAATTAAACAGCTTCAAATGGTAGCCATAGCAACTTGCTTATT